>ML220120.1:143696-288644 GCA_004786065.1 Ascodesmis nigricans
TTTGGTTTCGTCGTTGTTGTTGGTTCGTGTCATGTCCAGTGTGCACTGACTGAACTATGGATGGCACTCTGATCTTGCTTGCTTGCCCATCCATCCAACCAACAGCGCCCCTCCGCCCTCCCCCCCGCCTGACGCTGAGGACACACATGCCGACTGTAGTTATGGCGGGGAGAATCAATCCAAAGGACCTCTGAAGCTTATTCTTTCCTCCGTCTACTGCAATAATACGACTGACTACTACTCACTCTACTCACTACGCACTCACCCATCACTGCTCTCCTCTTCCTTGCTCCGTACTGGCTCTTCTCCCCCATCCCCTCGCCTCTCCTCTCATAATCTTCTTCCTCCTCCCTATACTCACAACTGTCTTCTCCTCCTCCCCCACAGTGCTCACCTCACACACACACACACACACACAGCCCACACAGCCCACACCCCCAGACTCTTGTATTCTCTCACCTCTCCTCCTCCTCCATCATCCCCGCCACCCCTCCATCATCCCCGCCACCCTCCCCACTCACCCACCACCGCCCCTCCCGTGATCACCAATCCCCACCCACCACCGTCCGTCCACTCATTGCGGGTTCCGGCGCCGCTCGCCCACCCCCCCCGCCCGCCAAGTGGAACTCAAATCTACACCCCCCCGCGCGAATCTGATCCCACCTGCTGCTCAGCGCCCCCAAATGTCAACTCCGACGAGCACCCCAGCCGTGCATCCATCACCACCCCCTCGGCAACCCTGCCTATCCTCTTCATCCTACTCCGCCCTCGACCACGTCCACTCCCCCGCTAGACCTCCCCCTCTTGCGAGCCCCGTCGATCCCCGCGCTGTGCAGCTCAGAGACACCGAGACAGCTGCAACAATATATCCCGTCTACTCGCCCGACAACCTCTGCAAAGAGCTCCTCCAAATCATCCTCAATGATCTCAACTTAGAGATCACCCGGGGCGAATCGTTCCCCATGGACGAAGAGTTGTCCCAGGAGCAGTTCGAGAATTACTGGTTTGGGAGCTTCGGTGCTGTCATGCTACTGGGCAGGCCCCAGGACCATGGCAGCCTCACAGAATCGGGAACCAACTGGGCAAAGTTCTTCCTGGGGACCTTTTTCGTACAGCCCAATTACCCTGGTGAGCCAGCGCCATCGTTGGCACAACAGTCGTGATTAACAGGCGCTGACGGGTACCTTGTTTCCAGGACGGAGCTCTCACATCTGCACTGCCGGCTTTCTCACACACCCCGAATGTCGACGGGCGTCATGCGGAAGACACATGATGGAAACGTTCTTGGAGTGGGCTCCCAAGATGGTAGGGATAACTGTCCCGCTGTTTCTTGTTCGGTCTCAGACTAATCGTGGTCTTCTCAAAGGGTTACAGCCAGTGCGTTTTGAATCTTGTCTACGATACCAACCATCCAATGATGAGACTCTGTGACACCAACTCTTTCAAGCGACTTTCGACGATCAAGTGCGGCGGCCGTCTCAACTCTCATCCACAAGCGGTCGATGCCCATACTTATCATCGCGAGTTAAAGCCCGATGAAGATTATGTTTCCGAAGAGCGTTTCGACAAGATTCGGTACTACTTGGAGAAGGGGAAGTATCCCCCAACCGCGGATCGATCCGAAAAGTCCAGGCTTCGCTCAGCAGCCACACATTACAGAATTTGCGATGGGAAACTGATGTTGAAGGACAAAGAGGTGATTTCTGATTCAAATCAACAGTATGTCATTGCCAAGAAGATGCATTCACACGCACACGGAGGGATCAACAAGACAACAGCATCAATAGCCGAAAAGTACCATTGGGTTCGGATAAAGGAGACCGTGAGTCATATCATACGGAATTGTCCTTCATGTAAAGAGAACGGGAAAGCGACGGCGTCAGGTGGAAGGGTCGAGAGGTTCACTCCACCAAAGTCAGAGACTTCCCCACTTCCATTACAGGAATCGACAGGTCTCACGCCTCATGAAGCGATGATGATGGATCCGAATGCAACCGATCCACAGCAACAGCAACAGCAACAACAGATGCAATTGACGCAAATGGAATACCAACAGATGCAACAGCATCATCGACAACAACAAGCACAGGCTCAAGCACACGCACAGGCTCAAGCACACGCACAGGCTCAAGCACAGGCTCAAGCACACGCACAGGCTCAAGCACACGCACAGGCGCAAGCACAGGCACAGGCACAAGCACAGGCTCAGGTCCATGCTCAACACGCGCAACAAGCCCAAGTTTCTCAGCACCAGCACCCAAATTGTCAGGATGCCATCCAGGCTCAGCTCCGTCAATCACTCCAAGTGCATCAGGCAGCAGAGGCTCAGGCTCGCGCTCAAGTGGCATCACAAATGCTCCAAATCCCTACCACCCTTCCTATCTCACAAGCGCCTCTGATCCTCCCGCATGAACAGGTCGATGCGTCCCGAGCACACGTTGTTGCTGCGGCTGCAGGCTTAGATATTCAAGCACTGGATCCTCACATAATTGACGGACTTGAAGGATCTCCCGACCCACATCATCATCTTTCACACATGCAACAGCATCCATCGCCGCAACAACAGCAGCAGGAGCAACAAATGCAGCAACAAATGCAACAGCTTCATCAGCTTCAGCAACAGGAACAACATCAGATCCAACAACATCAGCAACAGCTCCATGAGCAGCAGCAGTTCCACCAACCTTCGCCTCTCCAATCACATCATTCTACCCCACTCACTTCACACCATCCGACTCCCCTACCGTCCCACCACCAAACACCTCAACAACAACATCACGCCATCCCAGTCTCCCACCAGTTGGTCCCTCAATTCGTACCTGCCATCTCGGCGATGCCACAAGTTCAGCTCGACATCACGGGCGTTTCTCCCCACGATCCTAATACAGTGTCACTGATAGCCCAGGTGCAGGCCCAGACGATGGTGGTACCAGGGCTGCATAATGATATTGGCGAGGCTGTGGCCGCCGTGAATGAGGCGAATGATGATCGGATCCTGATGGACACATTGTCCAATGGGGATATTAAGACGGAGTATAGTGTAGGGAATAGCTAGTCGCCTACACCCATCACTCTCCCCCCTTCCTGAGATGCTGTCCTCATGAAGATCCATATTGCTGAATATTTTCGTTCTTGAGTTTTGCCTTTCATGGTCCTCCGGTGTTCTTTTTGGTGTTGGTTTGGTTGTGTTTCAGTCTGGGTCTGGGTCTGGGTCTGTTATTGAAGTTGTTAGTTGCCCAATATGTCTTACACTGTTCTCCGGCGTGTCGGGGTTGATTTTTAATCTTTTTTTGGCCCTTTTTTCTTTTTTCTTTTTTCTTTGCCTTTTTATTTTTTTATTGGATTGGATTGGGATAAAGCGCGGGGTTTCCGGGTCCTATGTTTTTGATTGTTTTCTAACTTTTCTTTTTTTCTTCGTCGTTTCATTTTTTTCACGACGATTTTGGAGTTGCATGCGTTTACGTGCAGTGCATGCTGCAACTTGAACATACATGGCTCAGGCTGTAGAATTAACACATTCGAGTTAGCACATTCCTCAAATTTGACAGTACCATGAGTGATGTGAGTTGGTAGAGTGCGTAATTGTGTATGGGACTCTGATTGAAGATCAAGCTTCGATGTGCGTTGACGCAGATACTACCACTCCCATTCCACCCACGAGAACATGGGGGCAGCAAATGTTGATCGTTGGCACAAACGTTACTTGTAATGACGAAAGGGCTTGTATCAATATTGAATGTTGTACAGTGAACCATTACACCTTGACATTCTAATAATTTGTAGATATCGGTAGAAAACATAGCAACAACAAAGACTGCCTCCCAATAAAGTAACATTATCCGAGGCCGCCCAACACCTCTTGCGCCGTCGCTTTACGCTTTGTCCTCCTCGTCCTCCTCACCGTCGTCATTCGTAACCAAAAATAGTACCTAGAGTAGCAAGAGACAAGAAATCGAAAACCAAAAAGAAAAGAAAAACCTCCCAAAAAGAAATAAGAAGAAAAAAACTCGCAGTAATCAAAGAAAAAAACCAGGGAGCTAAGGCAACATGAAAGGGGAACCCACACCTAACCGGAATCAATGCAGAAGACAACACGCCTGAAACCAACGCAAATTATATCTGGCATCCTCCTCCTCGTATTGCTTGATACTCGTAACCTCATGCCACCAACAAATCCATCCATGTGTACAAGGCACTAATCGATTTTGTTAATCAGTTAAACCAACCTGGGGTATCTATGCCTTCCAATCCTCCCGACCCTCCCTCTCTCAACATTCCATGATATTCACACGCAGAGACAACAACATCCCGATGGAAGAATTCTGCAGCGTTAAGGCTTCATCCTACCACCCGCGGGTTTCTGCCACAAACCCTTACTCGTCTGCTTCTCCTCCATCTGCTTCTGTGTCTCCGGGCTAATGCTCAGTGCCCCATCCATCATACCGCCTTCCTTCAGCTTATGAATCGCACGGATCGTGTCAATGGCAGCATGCAGTTTCCGGCGAGCGTTAAAGTTCTTTCTCACTGTGGGGAGAAGATCCGTCTTCTGGGCTGCGTCGGCCGCGCCTTCGGCTTGTCCATTCATTCTCTCCCGTTCTGCGTCCGCGGCTAACCATCGGTGCTCCAGTGCTTCTTTCGCTGTGGGGCGTTTGGCGGGGTCGACGGTGAGGCACTGGCGGATGAAGTCTTTTGCGTCTTTGGAAACCGTACACCAATACTCTGGGTCGAATTTATAATCTCCAGCCATGATGGCCTGCATTTCCTCAATGTTGGAGTCACGGTCAAATGGCGTCATTCCGCAAAGGAGGAAGAAGGTTATAACCCCAATTGCCCAGATGTCTACCGGTTTCCCGTGCCCACTTTTCTTGAAAATCTCTGGCGCCATGTACCCGGGCGTGCCGCATGTGGTCATGAGCACAAATTGGTCTTCGTTCAGGATCCGGGAGAGGCCAAAGTCTGCGATAAGGAGTTCTGAGCTCTCGTCGGGAGTGCGGAAAAGGAGGTTTTCGGGTTTGAGGTCACGGTGTACGATGCCGTTGTCGTGGAGATAAGCAACGGCAGAGAGGGTCGAGCGAATCAGTTCCGCGGCGTCAGTTTCGTAATAGTGCCCTTTTCGACAAATCCGATCGAAGAGTTCGCCCCCTAGAGCGAGATCGGTGACGAGGTAGACTGGCATATATCAATAATGGATCAAGTTTAATTGATATCGACGTACTCACGGTTATTCATGGTCTCAAAATAGTCCACTAGTGTCAAAATGTTTGCATGTCCAATAGACACTTTCTTCAATACCGCAATTTCATTCCGGACCTGCCCACTACAGCATTAATATCTATGGTTTCATAGAAACCACCTCCAGCATATCTCTCCTGGGTCCTTTCTCCCAAAGCGTTTGGAACGTGACTCACCATATGCTCCCTCCCCGCCATCAACCTCTTGTTTATCACCTTCGCCGCATAATACCGCCCCGTATCGATGTGGATGCATTCGCGCACCACACTATACGAGCCTGTTCCAAGGGTTTTACCTGTCTTGTAGCGGCATGGCTGGACCTGCGGTTTTGTCGGTGGTGCTGAGGACGGTGTGCTCATATTGACAGCGTGTTGAGATGGTTAGGACTTGGAGTGTAGATGTCGCGAGCTACGGTCCTTGAAACGTGACAGCGCGATGCAAGGGCGAGATGGCAACCGAATTGGGACGTGTGCAAAGACCGCGAGGAGGTGTAGGGCTATTGAACAAGCGATGTGGCAGGCGAGAGGATGTAGATCGATGTCGGTGGAACTATGGAAAGTCGTAGGGTGTGAAGCACAAGCCGCAGAGCATCCAGGCACTCTGAGATCGACGTGTGCCGTATGTGTAATTTCAGGAGACGGCGATATGCTTAGAAGGCGGGGTATTCTGGCGGAGGCGCTTGTTGAACTCACGCGCCGGGACGGAAGCTTTGCGAAGGCGGCTCAGAGGCTCAGAGTCCGTGGGTGGGGAGAGGGCAATGGGTCTTGAGGCGGGCTGTCTTTCTGGGAGCGAGAGTTGAGGAGAAAAGGATGACATGAAACGATGGAGGTTGGGCGGGGAAGAGGAAGTGTAAGCAGTGAGCATGGGGTGGAGGCCCGGTGATGATGCGAGGTGGAGGTCAGGCTGAGAGGGGCCACTCACAGGCGTGATGCCTTCCATCATGTCTGATCAATCGCCAAGTTTGTCTAGCAAGTATCTATGGCAGTGTGATTGTATCTCATGCTGTCCCTGTGTCCAAGGCAAAACTGCTTCATTTATCCGCACGGCGCCCATGCATATATTAACACACACTGATCAACACTGAAAATCCTCACTGTGTTCCGATAAATCCCTGGAGTCCAACAAGGGGAGCATGATTAATTAAAAGAAACAAACAAACATGAGTATCAGCTTATTCATCATTACAATGTTATCCCAAGCACACGTAAATTATCATCTGCAATACCACAACACCGATGAATACGGCGAAACTACCTCCGAATCTCGAAAGACCCTCTGTGCTCTCGCAATTCTCTGAGATCAATTGATCCACGGCTTTGGTCAAAGCTAGCCCTCATTGAGCTCGAGGAGCTGCGGCGTCGCCTCTGACTCCGCGCGTCGTTAGGATCTGTTGGCGTCAACCCGGCGCTTCGAGCGAAGAGGTGGAGAATGTCAGTCAAAGAAACAACACCGGTGAGCCTGCCGCCAAGCCCACCGCCTGGGATAGATGATGGAAGAGCGGTTGTTGGAGGTGAAGCAGCGCCAGGCGGGGGAATAGCTACGGCCGGCGCGATTTTGGGGGTGGGCGGGGCGCTCGAGGCTGGGCTTGGAGACTCAACAATCCACATGCTTATTATAATGTCAGCATATTCCACCGGAGTAACACAAGGATTCTTACCGGTGTGATTGAGTCGCTACAAGTTTCGCAACGGTTTGTGCCAATGAAGAGTACGGATTAACGTGAAAGACAGGATAAGAATCTTTGCCATCGTGCAGGCCCCGGTCAGTCAGGATGACTGTGAGGAAATGGAAGCATGTTGCTTTCAACAGAGGGACTGAGCTGGAGCGAGTAAGATACTGCACAAGGAAATTAGCTATTATCGTAAAAACTGCAGCAGGATGCTTCACCTTGACGTCTGCGACAGAAATGTTCCCGACGACATTTAGGTGATTGTCAACTACGGCCAAAGATGATACACCTTCTGAGTTCATCAATTCCAATGCATCCAAAACTCTTTTGTCACCACTGTGGAAATTAGTACCTGTTCTGAGTGGGGGTTGATGAACTTACTTGATGGATACCACCGACGTGGTACCAATCCCCAAATCCCTCAAGCTTGAGGAGTAAAGCGCTTCAATGCTGGGGAAACATCTTCCGTGCTCCCAAAAGTATTTGATCAGCTTTAACTGACTAATCATCCCAATAACGGTACTCGTTCCTTCTTTGACCACTGCCACGCGGTGAACTCCACTCCCCAAAAGTTCCACAATCTTTGACAGAGCATCGGATTCAGAAACAGTAATAAACGGGTCCTTCTTCCCTAGATCCTTGACAAGTTTGACGGGTATAGAGCCCCCAGCGCGGGCTTTCATGGCCAGATGCTCAAAGGAGGACAAATCTTCATCCTCGTCAGGTTGATAAAGCCCCATGATCAAGAGGAGAAAGGCGTTGAGGTCGGTGTAGTCGACGGTGCCGCATATGGTGCCGTCTTGGGCAGATGAGCGGATTGGAATTGAAGCTAATCCATGGTCGATGAGTTTCTACAAGGAAAGTCAATCGTTGTTATGTGGCTGACATGGGCCCACTCCTGTGCGCCTACCTGGCAAGCAGTTTCCACTGGAGTATCAAGATCGACGAATGGAAGGTTGGTATGGTCCACCAACTCTCCCACGGGAATGGTTCTCCAATCCCTCACAGTATGATTATCGTTCCTTGGGAGCGGCGGGCTCGTTAAAACGTCAGCCATTGAGAACTGGCTCACAGAAGGGTGTCGTGAAGGCGAGCGCGGCGAAGGCGGAGGATGCGATGCGCGTAAGCTTCCAGTGCTGGGGCGAGAAGAGAGTGATCCATGGCTTGCGCGGGGGTCAAAAGCTCCAGGAGCTGGTGACGGTTGGCGGGCAGACTGCTGCTGTTGCTGCTGTTGCTGCTCCGACATTTCAGAAGAATTTGACGCTGAGAATCAGAGGGAGGCCGAGCGGATGGCGGAGATTGAGATGGATTACCCCGCTTGGTTGTAGGTGCTGCGGAGGTGGGACCGGGATGCAACAGCAGTGCGTCAGGGCGGGTGCTGGTCGATGGTTTGGTATGTAGGGGGTGAGGTGAAGAGGAGTTGAGAGGGGTAGGTTGTTGAAGGAATGAGGAACAGAGCTTGAGTGGGAGGTTTGGGGGGAGGGGTAAGTGGCGGAGGTGTTGGGGGAAAGCGGGAAGGAAGGATATGGGGAGATGGAGCTGAGGAAGGGTGGGGGAGGGATGGGACTTTCGGAGATGGTGGACTTGCTGGAGCTCCGCACAACGGCCAGTGGCAGCTCCATCACCAACCAACCAACCAACCAACCCACGCTATCTAGAGTATATACATGGTCAGGCCATCTTGGCTGTGGTTCACAGGACACACGCCGCTGTCTCTGCTCAAGTGACTCTCACGCTAACACTGGCCAATGCTGCTGACTTTGGGTGCACCTCGTTCAGACGTCTGTGGAAGCTTCACGGTCTATTGGTTCCGCGATATCTGGCATGGGTGAGTAGAAGTTTACTAGCTCCAATGCCCTGCCGCCCCGCACACGCGCTCTAGTTACACCGCATCTGTAAACGGTAATAATCGACTGTGTTGTGCACTCTACATGTAGGCCCATTGCTTCAAGCTTTGCTGGTATTGCCTGAGTCTGCAGAAGGTTTTCATGGCAGTGTATTCTACAGCCCAGTCGCCGACAAAGTTAAAAAAGGATCAGTGAAATGGAAATGGACAAATGCCAGTACTGGTACAGTAGCTTAGTGCACAATATTGTATCCTGTTGGCAAAACATTCATAAAACAACAGCCCCGTGTTTTGAAGGGTTACCAATATGCCAGTAACGGTATCTAACACCAGCAGTGAACATGGAATTGGCAGATCAGAACAAAGGGCCTCCTAGATTATTAGTTCATTGTCACCAACGTAGGCCACCACTTCTGCCCGCTGCCGCAAAAACTGCGAGAGAAGTCTAGCAAGAGACGCTCTGGTAAAGTGCTCCCACATTACATGACTATCTGATATATTATGTAGGTACCAAATAGAATATACCAGTACCGTTATTCCATGTTGTTGATGTTGTATGGGTGGTGTTTATGTCAGCGACATACGGTAGAGTGCATAGGCCGCCACTTTTGCCGGCTTTCCTCTCCTCGCTTGTTCGGCTCTGGAGAACACTTGACGAAACGGAAGACGAACAACAGGTGCTATCCCACGGGGCGCCACGACGCGTGAGAAAAGCAAAGAGCCCCAAACACCGCGGTTGCTCCTCTCCACTTGTTAGTTAACCCCGCCGTGATCGCAGCCTCGCTTGTTGCGCTCACCTCGTTAGATGAATGACAGCCCCACTTGGGTTCTTTGTTCCTTCCATCAGCCCCTTCCATCACGGTCTCCTTCGTCTGCTAGGTACCGGTATTGTGCTGGGCCCGTTCTGCGGCCGCCACAGCCCTCATTACACCCTGCTGTGCTGCGTTCCACTGTTTGCCATTCCGCTCTGAGCCAGCCTTGTGCGCACTGTTGCCGCTGTTGTGGACGTACAGATCTGCTTTTCCCGCACAACCTACTTCTTAGCAACTGTGCACTTCCAATCCTCCGTCACCTCACCTCCTCACTGCCTCTCCGCCAGTCCACCACCTCACCCCAGCGAGAAAGAATCTCTTCTCAGTATGTATGCTCTCATCATCATTTTTTTATTTAATTTTTTATTTTTTTATTTTTTATTTTTTATTTTTTATTTTTATTTTTATTTTACACCCAGCTGCTGGCTGAGTTTGGCTGCGTTTGTTCCTGGCTGGCTCATTACTTCATCATTATCACTTTTTCATCATCTTTATCTTGCTCCTGTTGACCACTTCACAGGCTGACTGATCATGTCTACCACTACGGTTGCAGCCGGCGCTGCGGTGGTATGTGAATACTGATCCCCACTGTCAATCTATGCTAAAATCTCTAGGTACTCCCGCACCGCCCCGCTTACTCCAAAGCTGGCAGAGAGGCCAAGGTCTCTGTCAACGCCTACCAAGTGACTAAATTCCCTAGTCTCAAGGTCCACCAGTACGACGTGAGTGTCTCCATTATGCTTTTTTGACCTGAAGGCTGAGGGTGGTGTTTTTTGCAGTGTCAAATCGGTGCAGATGGCTCCAAGCGTGCTCTGATCAAGAAGTTGTGGACGCATCCCAAGCTCCAGAACGCTTTTGGGCCTGCGAAATACAAGGTTATCTTTGATGGTAAGAAGTTTTGTTCTTCCTTTTTGACTGCGCTAACCAATTTACCAGGCGTTCGCTTGGCCTGGTCCTCTGTCCCTTTGCCCTTTGGCGAAGACCTGAACATGATTATCGACCTTGACGAAGGTATGTCACTTGACCTCAAGACTTGAAGAGCTCTATTGACTGTTTTTAGGCAAGCCGCAGCGTCCCGGAGCGCCTGCTCGCGAAAACAAGCATCGCATCGTCATCCGCAAGACCTCAGTGGTCCCACTCCAAGTCCTTCAGGCCTATATCCAAGGCCAGTGTGATTGGGATACCGATGTCCTTGTTGGGATCAACTTCTTCGACCATCTCCTTCGCGAGACCCCCTCAAAGACTTATCTTGCGATCAAACGTTCTTTCTTTGCTCGCAATGGCTGCCGCCAACTCCCCGGAGGTGTCGAAGCATGGAAGGGTATCTTTCAGTCCATCCGTCCCGCCGATGGAGGCAAGCTCATTGTCAATGTTGACACCTCTACCGCCGTGTTCTGGGAGAGTGGGCCTCTGCATATCGTTGCACAGCGCATGTCTAAAACCAGTGAGTTCATCGTTCTAACATCAGAAGGCACATGCTAATACTTTCCAGACGACCTTGTCGCGTTCGAGAATTTGTTCGCTGCTGGCGATGGCGGGCGACGCATGGCTGCTCAGCTTCGTCGTCTGAAGCGCGTCCAGTTCACCTGCCATCACCGCAAGCGTGACAACGACCCGGCCAATTTGAAGGTCTACACCATCGAAGGATTTGTCGGCTCTGCCAAAGACACCACGTTTGAGATGAGAAAGACAAACCGAGACGGAACTGAGAACGAGGTTCAAATTTCTGTCGCCGATTACTACGTCCAAGCCTACAATATTCGCCTTAAACACCCCCGCTTGCCTCTGGTGAGGACCCGGAAACCTGGTGAATATTACCCCATGGAATTGTGCCATGTTATTGAGGGACAACGCTGTCCATTCAAGTTGGACGACCGTCAGACAGCCGACATGATCAAGGTGAGTTTTTTTTCCCGCGCAGTCTAGAGTTTTAATGCTGACATGATTACAGTTCACCGTCGAACGCCCTGACAAGCGTGTTGCCGCCATCAGGCAGAATGTTCATTCCTTAGGATGGGACAAAGACCCAGTTTTGGATGAATACGGCATGCAAATTTCGAGCCAGATGCTTACGGTTGGTTCCCCCAATGACTTGCAACTTGATTGGATGCTAATATCCAATAGACTAAGGCTCGCCTTTTGCCTGCCCCGAAGATTGAGTACGGGAGGGGTTCCAAACAGGCCGTCATGTCGGCGCCCAACGGACAATGGGACCTTCGTGACAAGAAATTTGTCGATTGTCCCAAAACCCCGCTCAAGTCTTGGGGTATCATGGTTTTTAATAGTCCTCGGACTATTACTGAACAACAGATCAAACAATTTGTTCAGACTTTTATTCAAGTTTACTCCAATCATGGCGGCCAGGTCACCAACAAGGTATGTCTTTAGTCATCTATTTCATCTTTCATCTTTGCGGCCGCTAATACTATTCAGCAACCTGCTATCATGTACGCGGACTCGCAAAAGCCTGTTGGCGTCAACATCTTCTCGATTTTCAGAGAGACCGGGACGAGGAACAACATGAAGCCCCAGCTGCTCATGTGCATTTTGCCCGGCAAGAGCCAACAACCCTATGCTGATATTAAGGCGTACTGTGACATCAACCTCGGTGTCGCTTCGCAGTGTAAGTTTCCCACATTCACAACTGTAGCGCGCTGCTAACTCTTGATTCCAGGCCTTCAGACCATGCATGTCCTTCAATCCAAGCCGCAGTATTGTTCGAATGTCTGCATGAAAGTCAACGCCAAACTTGGAGGATCCAGCAACAGGCTCCACACCGACAGCTTGATCATCAGCCCGGAGAATCCTACATTCATCCTTGGCGCCGATGTTTCGCACTCTGCACCCGGAAGCCACTCGACTTCCTACGCCTCCATGGTTGGATCAACCAATCTTTACGGCACCAGGTTTGCAGCTGTGGCCAACACCAATGGACAACGTGTTGAGATCATCAACACCAGAAACATGGTGAGTTTCGTCATCACTTTGATGAGGGGATTCCGAATCTCCACTGGGGTCAAACCACGTCAAATCGTCTATTTCCGCGATGGTGTCTCTGAGGGCGAATATGACAAGATCGTCTCTGAAGAGATTCGAGACATTCGACAGGCCTGTGACCAGCTCGAATCCGGCTATAGGCCCAAGATCACTGCCATCGTTTGCTCCAAGCGCCACCATTTCCGCTTTTTCCCGGTGGATAACTTCGCTCATGACCAGAACCGAAACCCCGTCCCTGGTGTTCTCATTGATCGGGACATTACTCACCCGAGGCAATATGATTTTTACCTGAACTCTCACAAGGCGCTTCAGGGGACTTGCCGCCCGGTGCACTACCATGTTGTTCATGATGAGATCCAATGGCCCGTTGAGCGTCTTCAGTCTCTCATTTACAACTCGTGTTTCACTTTTGTTCGATCGACAACATCGGTTTCTTTGGTCCCCGCGACCTACTATGCGCACATTGCCTCGGCTCGTGCTCGTTTCCACGAACCGGTCCAAGAGGATGCCAACACTGTCCCGAGCTCGACTCAATCTCCCCAGTCAGGTGAGGACGTTCCCGAAAAGAAACTTCGGGCTCTTCACGAAGGTCTTCGCACCGCCATGTGGTTTGTCTAGTTGTTTTTCTTGCAACCACCTACTCTGCACAACACTTCGGAATTTGTTCGGTCGCTGGATCAGTTGGGGCTTTTTCTTGTCTTGAATTTGCTGAATTTCAAAAGGAAGGATTGCTTGTTTTTAGTGATGTTCGACACCTAGGTGAAATGTTGCTTGATCTTGGTAGTTCACGTGTGTTTAGTAATGGGAATACTTCTTGTTTGCTATTTCTAGCCTCCTCATAGTTTGTAATTGATAGTTTCGTCTCTGTTTATTGGTGAGCACTTCAACACTATGTTCCGTTATTAGAGGATTTGTGATTTGGAGCTAGCTCTATACAAATGAGAGTAAACCTCCGAGCTGAGATGGAGTTTCAATTGGAGTTGGGAGTTTGCAGCCCGATGACGCAACGGTCCTTCGCGTCCACAATGCTTCTCTCTCACATTTCCCTCCCATTGTGAGTTCTGCTATTGTAAGTAATTCTAACCATGGCGGGCCGGAGGTCGTGCGCTGGGGTCCATGTGCTGGGTAGCAACTGGGAGAGGAGGTTTTAGGGCGAGAACATGGGATCTGGGGGACATGGGGTGTAGGAGGGTGATGTCTACCACATCCCTCCCCACCCCACCTGTGATGGACTTTACAAGTGTTGCAGAAACCGCTCTACATCTTCAATTGACTATGTTTGGAGTTGACCCAACTGAGGCTGTGCGCGACAGCCGAGCTCCAAAGATATGGAGTTTCAGCCTTGCGTATGGAGTCAAGTCCAGATCACAAACCTTCTATTCACACTCCGCCTCTTGAACTTCCAACTGTGCTGACAGCGTGTTGCCCTAACGTTGGCTCATGGATGACATGGCGTTTCACGTCATGATTACTGGTTGCGGTGGCGCTGAAACTATCCAGATAATGAAACCTTAAAGAAAGATGACCGTGATCCATATACATTACGATAACTATTGGCTCAGGCTTGTTAGAGCTGGGCACTCTTTCCCCGGTTCAGTAGCATTTCCTAAAAAGCTCTGGAATGCTCACAGGTATCGTGAGATTTTCGGATGACCCGCTGTTCCCTCCACATCAAACAAAAACGCCTATTAGAGGGATTTTGTGGCAACATCAACGGATACGATTATGTATGTCCAGTAGGAGTGCTGAAAGGGGTTTTTGCTGGTTGTCGGATATACCAGAAGGACCACACCACATCAGCCACACCCGTTTCCCCAGAACACCGCGCTAAATTGAAAAGAAGAACTAAACTTGCGTATTATCTTATCCTCTAGCGTGAACAGTATATGATCCAACTGTGACCGGCTTCCCCTCGAGACTCAAAAGGCCACTCTAACAACGGGGTTGCGCTGAATCCTATCCATTAACGCTGCCACAAAATCACTCTATTGTTTGGTTCGCGTTGGCTTAATCTCAAATGTTACTTCATGCAGAGCAAATCCTCACTCGGTGGGTGTTCCATCGTTGACGTGCTGGGGAAAAGATGTGAATGCAAAATGTGGACCTCGCGGCGTGTAGTAGTATGGGTTGCACAGATTCGCACTCGTGCGACAGCTCATGCTTTTTCAATGTGACAATGGGAATATTCACTCAGAGGTCAGGTGAACCTAACCTTTGTTACCCGCATTGCCGAATGATGGAGGACGTACTATAAGGTTCTCTCAATCACCATCACTGAATCGACTCGGGAAACAATCAACACCACCACCGTCACTACGATATCTCCAAACTCCCGCTCACTGGCGCCCCGTGAGCAGCTTGCGTCATCACTTGAATCCCATCATCCAATGACTCCACACCAAAATCAATGTCATTTCCCACACATAGTTATGTGTTGATCATAGATCGCCGCTCGATCCACAGCCAGACGTCGATCGAGAGAGCGTTGAGCAACTGCAACAGCCTCATAGTGGTACAACCGTAACCTTCCGACGACGTTTCCAGCGGCTGAAAAAAATTCAGAACGGAATTTCCATACTGATTTTGGTGGTGGTGGGAGCGGAAACTTTACCTAAATTACTAGTTGATGAGAAAAGAGAGAGATGGAAGAGGATAGAATGGAGGTGGGGGATTCGACATGCGCCCAGAATGGGTGCAAGAACGGTCCTCACAGAGACCCGGAAAGGTGAGCCAAAGTATCTATCCAGATATCGGGATAGAGCAACTGACTCTGATGTGGATGTATGCCAATCTACTGAAGAGATACATGGAGATCGGGATTGAGAGGGATGATTGACAGACACCAAAAAGCTAAAACTGACCATGATGGCCGATGTTCCACTTGCTGCTGTCACCTGAAATAGATCGGTGATGAGAGCACGGTAAGGTTAGAGACGATAAGGACTTGACGCGTTGCATCACTGATGCAACCATCGTCTTGGAATCCAGAGTGAATTGACGGAAGTGACCTCGACCCGTTCACTTTTGACGGTTCGTGATGAAGGAGCGACAATGCAGGCACCGCGGTCTGGTGGAAATGTAGGGGGGGAAATCAATGCTCGTGGAAGAGTAGCATGGGAGGTGCCTTACCGAAGTGTGGCCTCCGAATGGCAATCAGTGTGGAACTCCATGCGAGTCAATTCTGAACCCGATCCCCCACGGCAAGGTCGATGCGGGGACATCCGACATCTCATTCGCGAATCGACCTCTGATAATGCTGGCGGAGGGAGGGCAGTAAGATGGAAAGGCCCCGAGCCGTACCGAATACCGTATATGCACTTTAAGAGAGTCAGAGAGAGTTGGTGTGTGGTGTGAGCGGACTGGGCCGAGTTCAGGCATAAATGACCCTGACGTGGTCAGACGCCGAGAGACCCTGCGGGATTTGGACCCTTGTCACCGACGCGACGTTCTTAGCGGCGAGAGGAGAGCACATACATCACAACCCGATATATCACACCAGGGTCTCCAGACGTTGTTAGACGCGGCAACGGCATAAGAGCCTCCCCCTCTCCTCGTGCACCACAATGCTGTAGGCACCCCACAGCGCAAATATACAGCGACATGGGGATTGAATGTGACCATAATGCTATACTGATGATGTCAACGACGTCTCGAGCTATCCGGAGCCAAGTCCCGTTATGACGTTGATCTGCAAAAAGACGTCATTATCACCCGAAGCGCAACGCGATCGTCCCCCCCCCCCCCGGACCCAAACTGTCGGGCCCTTGTTCGTCACAGCCATCGGCGGGACTCATTCTCGATCCAGAGGATCGAAGAACCCTTTGGGCTCAAAGTCGTCTTGTCAGAAAGACCGTCTTTAATTCGATTGCGCCTTGCCGTTACCGCGAGTGTACTTAGCTACACAACATGTCGTCCTATTCATCAATTTTCTCAATTAAAGAGGACTCCACCGCAGGACATGCATGGCATGATGTTGCGCATTCGCCGTGTGCATTGTAAACACCGAGGGCGGACAGAGATGTTCGTGCTGTCCCATTGAAGGTTCTCTCGCGCCATCACAGCATTGGCCGATAAGGTGTGGTCGGTGGGTTTTGGCTTCTGAAGATGACGATGGAAGCGGATTGCACTGTGCTCGGTTTGGTGTTGTCACCCATGTCTGTGACGTATGGTGGGGCTACGATGCAACCAGGGGCGAGTGTACTGGTATCGGAAGTTAGGGACGCTGATCGCGTTGTCCTGAGTCCATGCGATTGGCGTCACAGATGCTCCATGTGCCATCCGACATGGTGCTATACGTGTGTGAGAAGCCTCCAATCCCCATTGCGGCAAACATGGGAAATAGTAGAACTGCATTACGGGGCCAACCGGTGGCGGCAGCGCAACAATGCTCCGAGAAGGCGGGCGTGTCGGCGGGCAGAAGCGGCAATGGGGTTCTGGTTGGTGTGTGTGTTCGTGGGGAAGCGTTCGGGGGGCTGACCAACGGTGTTTGAGAAGTTGGCGGAGTGTGGGGGGAGATTATGGCGGGTGTTGTGGAGACTATCTACTGGGAGAGGGGGCAGAGCTACATGGTTAGGCTGCGTCTATGTATTGTATTATCCTGTGTGTGAACAAAAATAAAGAGCTCCAGGGAGTATAGTTCATAGACATGTAGGATGTGTGTATGTATGTATGGTATGGAGACTGTGCAGAGGCACACCCCCCGCCCGCCAAGGCAACACAACACCGCTGTGGTGACGAGGAGAGTCCGTCACCCAGTGTCACCCACCCACACACCCCACGTTCCCGCTGCCTCCTCCTGTTCATCACCACTATTTTTCTTTTCCTCCCCGTCTCCCTCCAGCCGTTTCCCAGCACTCCACCATCACTGTATCCACTCTTTTTTTCTCTTCATCTCTCCATCGCCCTCTCCCCTCCGACGTCCTCCCTCGCCCTCCCGCGGGTGTAAACCTTTTCACCACCTCCACCCCGCTATTAACGCTCCATCCTCCCCCCACCTACATCCTCACCGAAAAGCATCGAGCACCTTCGCCAGCGGTTGCGCTAATACCCCCGAACAGTCGCACGTATAAACAACCACCCCACCCCCAACCCAATCCCACCGCCCTACCCCCGGTCGTCCAAGCCTCCCAGACGTTGATGTGCACCCCGGACGGACGCCGGCACCCGCATATCCCACTTCTCCCATCCTCGTCTTTCGCCCACCACCACCACCACCACCACCACCGTCATCATTTCTATCACATCTCTCTACCTACCGTGACGACTCTTTGATCTTCCACGAACCCTCCACGCTCGCTGATTCCACCCCTATTCGCCTCTCGTTTGTCGCGTGCTTTGAACCGCCCTACATTCATTCGAGGCATCAGTCTGCTCTGTTTATCCCAAAGACCACCACTACCCGACGAGAGTGACCACACCAGTTGCCGGGTTATTCTATACTGGCCAATCGATCCACACCGGCTCCACACCCTTACGCATTATTTGATCGCTCAAGAAGTTTACCTCTTTGGCTCAAGTTCGCAATGTTCCGCAACAGGTATGTATATCTTCCGCCTCCGTGCTCCCGCGCATCCCCCAACTGTGCTTCAACAACTCCGGCGCATCAAGTTAGGCCTGTTACCTAACCATCCGTTTCAATGTTTTCCTACAGGCAATCGTCCCAGAAACCTCCGACCGAATTATTCCAACGGTTTCGCGAGTCGTTTCCCGATGTCCGGACATGTTCCGCTCCGGCTGAGCAACCTGGCGCGCCAGTTCTTGCTGGAGGCGTAGTGGAGAATACAAATGCAGTAAAGTAAGGCGCACTATTCAGAGCTACTGAGCGCTGTGGATTGTGGATGCTGACCTTGATTCATCAGCAGCTTTACCAATCACCAAGACCTCGATCCCACGCCCCGTGCAGAACCTTTCCGATTTACTCCTTCCCTGACTCCTTCCGTGTTTATGGACCCTACATCGTCAGCATTCACCGCCTTTGCAAATCAACCACCAGGGCTCTTCACACCTACTCCAGGTGCCTCCACCGCAACGCTTAATGGTTTATCAGCCCTTGCTCCACCACCTGCTCCTCACGATATCGGTCTCAGCCTCGAAAGCCCAATGGCCCTACAAAACGGCTCAACAATGTTGCCGACTACTTCAGATGGACAACTTTATGCAGCTCCACAGGCAATACAGCCACAATTTGGCAATTTCAACTTCAACCAACCAGGGATGCCTCCACAATATCTTGACCCGTCACAGTATGCACCGCGGCCGCCTTCTGGTCCGGGAAGCCCGATGGACCTTTCAGGAACGGATATCCTTGGAGGTGCGCGTCCACTTGATGGTATCCTGAGTCTTAGTCGCGGCCCTCCCACCTCAATCCCCATGGACGATCGTTCGTTCGACCAGTTGTCTCGTTTGATCCCAGACTCGGGGGAGAAGTAAGTATCTTTGACAACATGTTGATGATTCAACTGACAAATTATCTCAGATTTCGTTTCCATATTGTGCTCAATGCTCCGACCGCTATGATCAAGCATCCTGAAGAAATTCCAGTGACTTACCTCAACAAAGGACAAGCATACACGATTTCTATCATAGATACCGCCCCACCACCCCCAGGCGCCACACCAGTCAAATATCGAACCTTCATCCGTATATCCTTTCATGACGAAGCCCAAAGATCTCGCCCTGCTCAATGCTGGCAGCTATGGAAGGAAGGCCGCGGAACCAACGAAGCCCACCAGCGTGGTGGAAAATTGCAAGCGGTCGAATATGTCGAGCCCCCCAACATTGATGATGAAGACTCGAAGAAAGGGAAAGTTGAGCTGGAGAGTTCGTGGTTTGATGGATTTGCTGTCACATGGTCCCCTGGAACAAACGATGCAACAGAAACGTCAGTATCGGTTCGCTTCAACTTCCTGTCAACAGACTTTAGCCATTCGAAGGGTGTCAAGGGTATACCCGTTCGGCTTTGCGCGAAAACTGTCGCGGTCCCTACCGGTTCGCCCAAAACTCCACAAGAGGCTCCGGAAATCTGCTACTGCAAGGTCAAGTTGTTCCGGGACCACGGCGCGGAGCGGAAGCTGGCGAACGATATCCTTCATGTTCGGAAGACGATTGAAAAGTTGAAGCAGCAGGCAAATCAAATTGATGGCACTGGCATGAAGGTATATTCGAAAAAGGCGAAGAAGCCAGAGTCTATTGAACTGAATGGAGTTGGGAAGGCACACAAACACAAACGTTCTTGGTCGATGTCGTCCGCTAGTTCTGTTGGCGGGTCACGCACCCAGGAAGAGGACACCGCGATGAAGCTTCAAAGCATGGAGGACATGTTTACTAGCACCAGGCCTTTCAGTGTGCTCTACCTCAAAGGAGAGGACGGAGACGATCCTGATCTATATCCTGTTCGACTATCAGGAGACCACAACCACGATGATCCCTGGAGGAGGCGAGAAAGTGTTGCTCATTCAACGGCTACCTCCTTTGTGTCTCCAACCCCAAGCTCTGTTTCGCTGTCAAGTCAACGCGGGGCTAGCTTCAGCCCAGATAAAGACTGGGATGGGCGAAACTATCGGCCAGGTTCACATACCGAAGGTCCGATGAGAGTCAAAGTCGACAATATGCTCTCTGGATGGATTGAAGCGATCGGTATCGATCCTAACTATAAGGCGCCAGAACCACCAGCCAAGGCTGTCATGTGTGTTTATGTCCTTCCAATAATTCCAGATCATCCAGAGAAGAATCAATATTATCGCGCAGTGTACCTTGCATCGCGCTCTGCATCGGCCCTTGCTTCCTCCATTGCATCCCGCTGCGGTATCGACCCATCAAGCGTTGTCCGAACGGTTCATATCAACTCCAAAGGCTTAAATGTTTTTGTCGACGATGATTTTGTGGATCAGATGAACGAAGGCCAGGATATGAAGATTGAAGTTCACCCTGTGGAAGATGATTCGATTTTCCCTGGTGTCCAAGACCAATGGCAAAATGGCAACCACGCCAACGGCGATTCTCCGAACAAAAGGTGGGAGCTGAGATTGATATATTAGAGGCCGAATCCTTTGTCTGCTTCACATCACGGATTTGGTCTTTGAAGCTGTCACTTTCAATCATCCCCGGTCTTCTTTTCTATCAGCGCCCATCATTCTGAGTTATTAGTTTTATATCCCGCCGTGACGACATGCCTCTATCTGTTTCATACACGCACTAAAAGGCTTGGGATATCCAGTTTCATCTTCAACTTCGGTACACTTGTTACGACTGGGATCGGCTGTTTGAGTTTTTTTTTACTTTTGCTCGTTCTTCTTGGTGATTTTATCTCATGGGTTCCGGCTTTTCTTTCTTCTGGGCATATACATTTGGGCATGAAAATGGCGTGACAGGTCTATACACGTGGCTCTGGTCATTCGGAATTGGTGTTTTCCTTTTTTTCATTTAGCGGGGATCTGTTTCTTGTCATTTTTTTCTCATCCTTTTTTGTTCGCGTGGATTGATACTTTGATTATGTAATGCTCGATAGTTTTTTCATGGGTGGATGCTCCTGTTGTTACAAGTTGTCAGGTAAACAAAATCCTGCTGCTCCTGTCGTTTGTTTCAGGCACGTTTGAGTAGTTTCGTGATTGTTCGGGGTGGTTTAACTGGGCGCCCGTTTGGAGTTTTGGCGATATACATGTGAGGGCGGTCCGTTGCGATTGGAATGATGAGTATTTGTGTTGTTTTTGGTTTATCGGTACTTTTTGTTCTGTTGTATTTCATGGGGTATCAAAATGAGAATAGGGGAGAGATGAAGCAAAACTTTCAAATCATTATTTCCAGTGACTACAACGACAATTTGAACTCTGGCCCAAATGCAGTGGAAATACGCCAAATATCCGCTAGAATGGTGTTTTCAACTTGTCATCCAGCCATTACGATACGTAAAAAAACCCTTCAATAGTTACTGTCCACAACGTTCCACACCACAGCGCGCTCAAGAATCCCATCCTCAGTATCCATCTGCTTCCAACAACGTCACATTTCGTCACCCCCACCACACCCGCACCGTCCGTCCCGCCGTTCTTCAGCCCTATCCACCCGCAACTGCGTCACCCCCCGAAGATCCCCCAGGCTTAACCATCTGCAGTGTCACGATGACGCTAAAATGATGCGCACTGGGTATTGTGTGACAGTTCTATTCTAGCCTATACTTATCCCATCTCTATCTTGTGTACTACTTCTCGCGGTTTCCCAGACGTAAGGCGCCGGGATCGACATGTTCGAGTGACTATCTGTGCGTTATACGGATGCGCGTTCCGGGGGGTTTGGTGGTGGAGGTTGTAATGTGGGGGGACGGAGGTGGATGGATGAAGCAGGTGAGGCAGGTGAAGAGGTGGGTGTGGCGGGAGAATGTATGAGGTGAGATGGGCGAGGTGATCATGGTGGAAAGATGGGGCTGCGGTGGTGGATTGGAAGGAGAAGGGCTATCGAAAGATTATATCCGGATAGCTGATCCGGAGAGCGTGGTTTTGGAAAAATAACAGATAGCAATGATCACCAATCCCGTTACCGCGATCCGCGTTTGAGAACGCGAGCCATCGATGATTCGAAACTTTACATTTGGATGGAACCGTTGAGGGCCACGTGGGAGTTTCAAGGTTTTGTATGGAAGGAGAGGAAAGTCTAGGCGATAAAGGGGATTTATAGGATTGGGATTGACTGTGATGCCGATGGAGATAGGTTGACAAGAAAAGGATCAAAGCCAAGAAGCTATAAGGACATACAGTTGGGGATGGTGTTGGAGGGGCCGGTGAGGGAAAGTTGAGCTGGAAAGCGCACGAGTGTGTAGATTACTTGGACGGAAGAGGTGTTGATCATGGTTGAATGATTGTGATAAATGTGAAAACACAATATGGAGAAATATGACTTTTTCTCCACTTGGACGAGGAATTGGGTAACCAGCAGTTCATTACCATCAATGCCCCACCAATACCCTCTATAGAGGTATAAAAGCATGATCAAAATCTTCTGAATATCCAAGTCCTCTGTGGTGTAACGGTATCTCACTTCGCCCAGTATTTTTATCCCAAATATTCCTGGAAGAGACTCGCAGTTGTAATCCGGGTAGAGGGACTTCATTATTGATTATCCGATGTCAACGAGCTTTTGACATCTAAAGAGAGGGCAGCAGGCCTAGTATTTTTAGTAGCGGGACTTCTTGTAGCGGGGTTCGAGGTTCTTCAGGTAGCAGATCGATTCTTCTTCGTCTTCATGTTCCAGCGGGGACTAAATCACCCAAAGTAACACAAAAAGCACAGGAGAAGAAAGGGAAGGAAAGAGAGGAGGAAGAGAGGGTCGGGAACGAGACGCCGCCCACAGCAGCGATTCCGTGAGATGTATTTATAACGTGTCCCCCGCCGACCACCTGCAAAAGTCCATACCACTCTCCTTGCCAGCACATCGCGCAAACCACCCTTCATCCTCACCACAATGCCGTCAAATGGCGATCCCTTCAGATCCACCGATTGGTGGTTCTACGTCATGTGCCACGAGTGCCGTCGCGTCGTCCGTGTGCACGGGGACCAGTATTGCAGACACCACGTCTACGACTGCTGCTATCCACAGACAGAGGATAGTTACCCTTACCCTGATAATCCAAAAGCCGAGAAAAACACACACACAGATACTTGTTTATGCCTTCTTCATTGACCCTCTGGACCTGCTGGGCGTGCGGGTACAATGACAACCCACACATGGTGCATTTCGGTGTGCATTGGTTGGTTACGGAGGAGGATCAGACGGTGAGGCGTTATGAGTATCGCAGAAAGTGCGGGGGGTGTTTTTAGACATGGGACGGGTCAATGAGGGGGAGGGTGAAGGAGTTGGAGCGGGGGAATACTTTTGAGGGGGTTGGTGGGTATAGGATAGAGTAGAATGGGGCGGGAAAGCTGAAGAAGGCTTTTAAGTGGGTGAGAGAGGTAGTGGGGGATGATAAGCTGACGTGGGATCTTTTGCCCTGATATTTGGAACTGTGGATGGGGTGTAGGCAATTTTATTGGCGAGGGGGGACAAAAAAGAGAACGATGAGGTGTATTGTGTATAGATCAGCCCGGAGGGATGTTGAAAAGTGCAGTCTGCGAATACCCGTCTGAGGTTTAGAGTCAAGTTGTAAAGAGAGGTTTGAGCTATGGACAAGTGTTATATCATTGGAAGCACATCATCGTACATCTTTATTGGCAAAACATAAACACCGGCGATCACATTCGCTTGCCCATAATAATAAAGTCAAACCCAAGTTAAAATCCCATAATAAAGAAACGCCATAAATACCACGCCATGCATAAAATCGCCGAACCCATCCTTGGCATCACAACTCTGCAACTCCTATGCAAAACAATCCCCCACTTCCATAACCACGCGTACTCCCAGGCCCTCTAATGCGAAATATACTGAAATACGGAACTCACTATACCCTCACTCGACTCCTGTCTCAACAACAGGTCCTGAATCTTCTCCAACCCACCGCCCTTTTTATCTGTGAAATGGTTCCACGTGCTGGTGTCACCATACAACATTGCGGGCGCCTTGATGACTTGTCTCCCCTCTTTGCACCTCTTGCATTTGAATGTGTCATGCGTGTCGCAGTCCGTATCCGGACAGAACTCAAACAATTTCCTCAGATCTTCACCGGAGAAATGCCGTTCAACATCTTCACCAGCATCAACAACACAGGCAGAAAGCGATTGCTTATGTGATTGCCGCTGGAAAATCTTTTCTTCGATCGTGCCGGTATTGATGAAGCGGTATACGAAACAATCCTTCTTCTGGCCGTCACGCCATACTCGAGCAAGTGCCTGTTGATCTGCTGCAGGATTCCAGTCTGGGTCGAAAAGGACCAATCGGTTAGCACCAATAAGATTCAATCCGCATCCACCAGCCTTCGACGACAACAAGAACACAAATTCGGGCCCATCAGGATTGTTAAATTTGTCGACGAGCTTTTGGCGTTTATTGACATTCATTGTACCATCGAGGCGGAGGCAGCCATAATTGTTTTGGCGACAGAGTTTTTCGAATACGTCGAGAGTTTGCGTATAGTTAGAGATGAGAACAATTTTGTCGTTGGTGTCTTGACGGATCCGGGCGAGCATGCGTTCGAGAACCATCATTTTGCCGGAATGCCATGATTGAACCTCGCGGGAGCCACGGCCACGGGAATCTCTTGGGGTGTAACCTTCGGGGAAGAATTGGTTGGAGCCTGGCATATCTTCGGGGAGGGAGAGGAGGTCAGGATGGTTGCAAAGTTTTTTGAGCATGCCAATTGCTTTGAGAGGTTGGGAACCTTTCCCACGGAGGAGAGATTTGATATCCGGAGAAGAAATAAAATGTTTGTAGAGATCTTCTTGGAACGGGGACAATTTACAGAAGACCACATGTTCGTATTTGACGGGGAGGTATTTCGAGAGGATGTCATTGGTTCGGCGAATGATGAACTTGTTGACAATTCCGAGGAGTTCCTGAAGACATGCATCGCCTTTTTCGCGGTCTTTGTCAGTGCCGTGGGCGTCGCGGCCTTTGAGAATTGGAATTTCGAAACGCTTGCGGAATTCGTTGCGGGTCCCAAGGAGGTTGGGATTGGCAAAACTAATAAGCGAGAAATATTCCGAAAGATCATTTTGGATAGGTGTGCCAGAAAGGATAACGCGTCGAGTGACATTCAGGCCATTTAGGGCCTGGAAGGTCTGGGACTCGCCGTTCTTCAAGCGATGACCTTCATCGCAAAGAAGAAGACCAATCTTGACATTTTTGAGTTCATCCACGTTGAGCCGGAGGGTTTCGTAGGAGACGATGAGGACTGGTCGGACAACGCTACGTCCAGAGGTGATGGCCCATTGTTTCAATTGAGAAGTCAATTCAGCCTTAGAGGCTTTTCCGTCGATGGCGAAAGGTGTACATGCCCCATCTCCGAGCCATTTGACAAGCTCATTGGCCCAATTCCGGACAAGTGAGGAAGGGCAAGCAATCACACATTTCTCAATTGTCGATTTTCCAGCCATGGGAGACTGTTTTAGAAGTGTCCACATGAGGGTGATGCATTGGAGCTAGAAACTGTCAGGGTATACTCAACAGAATTGCTTCCAATTGAAGGCCACTCACTGTTTTACCGAGACCCATTTCGTCAGCCATAATGCAACCATTAGCGTTCTCGTCGATGAGACCAGTGGTACATCGATACATAAACTACGCTAATTAGCTTTTGGCCACTGTTAAAAAAGAAATGCCGCACCTTTACACCCTCAACCTGATGAGGCCGTAACACTTTTGCTAATCTTGGATCTATCACAACCGGTACTTTGGGTATCTCTTTCTTCTGCTCCTGATCGAGTCCCAATATCTCTTTCAGGCTCCGATGCATACTCTTTACTTGAACTTTTGGCGCCTCTCCTTCATTTTGTATGACTTCAGTCTTCTTGTCATCCACTGTCGGATCATACAGGACAATAGCGAACTCGCCGCTTGGATCATGCAACGGCCTCGCAACAAAATTTGCGCTCCTCCTCATCCCCAACGCAGGTGCTGGGCGCATTGGGTTGTAACCGCCTGTATCTTTATTCACCAATGGGACAGCAAACTTTGCACGGAAAACTTGGTCCTTGTCTTTCGGGGTAAAGACGGGAAAGGCCTTGTTGATAGCGAGATTACTCAGAGGATTGCGCTCGGGATTTTTGTAGAAGTTGGGATCATCGTTTACTTCAGCATCATCGCCGCCAGCATCCTTATATGAAACTTTCCGGCGTTTGCGTGGAGGGAGGGCGGTCTCGCGTTTGGATGGGGCGGAGGAGGGGCATTTGAAAGGTGTGGTAAGACGGGCGAGGGGGTCGGGCCTCTGGCTCTTTGGACCTGGCGTGCCAACCGACTTGGGGCGGATCATGGCTGCTGACGACGAAGCTCGAAGTGGCGGAAGTCGGTGGTGTGTGAGCTCGAGCGAGAGTGTCGGAGGAGTCGAGGAGGGAGACGCGTCAACGCGAGTTTAGGCCCAACGACAACACACCAGATCACGTGCTGAGTTCTCTGGTGAGCCTGGACCAGGCCCTCCCTGAAACCCCGCCAGAAATGAGAGTTAGATGTTTATAACCAAAGTTAGTTACAATTAATTCTCTAGCTTGTAAATAAAAGCCGTTATTAAATGATATCTCTGCAATTAATGAGCTGGGGTAATCAACTCGCAGCCTATCGAAACACCGATTGATGGCCTGTGAAAGGGCCTCTTTTGCTTCACCCAAAAAGTTCTCCACAGCAACCCAGCACCAGCGCCGCAGACGACGACCCACGCCAAACACCGTTTTACCTCCAACAACCAGCCCCCAACCCACCATGCCGATTGCCCTCGGGAAAGTTCAGAAACATATTCGCAAGAAGAAAGGCAGCCTTTCTGCCCTCGGTGATCGCGACGTGAAACGAGTGTCCCGCGCTGCTCTGCGAGAAAAGAAGCTCAAGCACCATGCTACGCTGCGCCAACACGAGCGCGAGAACGATTGTATGAGCCTTGGGTGGGATTTAGAGAGGTTTGGAAGGTGAGGTGCTGATGGTGTTTTAGACGTGCGCTATGGGTTTATGAAGGTACTGGTGAAGGATGCGACAGAGCCGTTGACGATTGAGCAATTGCGGGAGTATATCAGCCAGTATGTTCTACCAATGGTTTTCACAAGCTAGGTCTAACAGAATTTTTTCTAGATGGGTGCATCGCAATGACCCTGAACTTGAGCGATTCGAGAGCGAGCGCAGGCCTGGCCGACCACCCACCACCAAACACCTCGCCTTGAAGAATAGAATAGAAAAGGAGTTGGACGAATTCAGAACTGGGTACAAGGTTCCAGACCTAACAACGATGGAGAATGTCAAAGCTCTGCAGCAATGGGATGGCACTGAAGGAAGTTTGGCACAAATAACATTCATCCATGTTGCGAAGGATCCTGTGCCGGCGACAGTTGAGGCGGATTCAAAGATGGAAGAGTAGTGCGGCTTTCTGGTCTCTTTTTTTGGTTGTCGGCGTTCTGGAGTTTCATATGTATCAAAATGGCATAGCCATATCCTTCAGTGTCCAATTCTTGAATCTAGGAGAAGGACAAAGAAAGGCAAGGACGTTATTTTCGGGAGTGAGTGATATATCATGACGAAAAGCCCAAGAAAATTTCGCCGATCATCCATTCGTTTTACATCACTTCACCCCACCTCATCGCACCTCTCCTCATCACAAACACCTCGCTTCCTCAACACCTCAACCTCCCCCCTACGCCTCCTACACCATCCACATCAACACAATGTTCTCCGCCCGCGCCCTCGGCCGCGTTGTCGCTCGCAGCGCCCGTATCACTCCCACACTCTCCCGCCCTGCCCTTGCTGTCCCGAGGCGCGCAATTCTCCAGTCTACCCCAGCATGGAAGCCTACTTCTCTCCGTGCTTTCTCCACCAGCATTGGGCGGTTTGAGAAGCAGGGAACTGGTGAGTCCTCTCAATATGGAAAGTATTCAAGAATTAAAAAAAAAAAAAAAACTAACCATGCCGGGACAACAGTGGATGAGGAGCTTTCCATTAAGCTTGAGTCTGAGCTCCAATTGGAGTTGGAGATGGCCGAGAACGAGGAGGATCCGGTCCCGTTGAGTATCAAGGAGTTTATGGACAGCAGCCCATTCAAGGTGACTACTCTACGCGCCTATTTTTACCAGGTCCCCTTCTGACAATGACAATCCAAGATCAACGACCAGCCGGGCCAAGAGCAAGTCGAGCTTGTCCGCAAGTTTGGCGACGAGACTATCCGTGTTTCTTTCTCAATCGCCGACATTAACAATATTGACAATGAGAACTTGAACGATCACTCCCTTTTTGATGACCAGCACTCCGAGGATGGCCAGGTTCCTGCCTCTTCTGACCAATCTGGTGGCGCTCAGAGTGTTCAGGCCAAGAGGGAAGGCCGTGTGGCGTCCGCTGAGGACCCTGCTGCTGAGGAGGAGTTTGGTGAGGAGGAGGAGGAGGAGGATATCAGCGAGGAAAGCTTCCCTGCTCGGGTCCAGGTTACTATTGAGAAGGTACGAAGCCATCCTCCCAGGACTGGATAATTATGATTTTTATGGGATTATCAACAAAACCCAATGCTAACAACTCGTCAACAGCCCAACCAGGGTGCGCTCCAGATCGATGCTGTCGCTCAGGACGGCATGATCGTTGTCGACAACGTGTTCTTCCTCAAGAACGCCAACCTTGCGTCCGCCCGCACTGCCGAGGCTGATTGGGAACGCCGTGGTGTTTACGCCGGTCCTCCATTCTCCAACTTGGACGAGGACCTTCAAGTACTTTTGGAGCGTTACTTGGATGAGAGGGGCATCAATACCAGCCTTGCTCTCTTCGTTCCGGACTACATTGACTATAAGGAGCAGAAGGAGTACTTGTCTTGGTTGGAGAACCTTAAGGGCTTCGTTGATGCTTAAGTTGCCGTAGTGTGTTAGGATGAAGTGATGGTTTAATCGTGGTAATGTGGCTGATGGGCTTGATGATTGGCGTAAATAAGGATTCTGCCCCTACTTGTACAACAGTTCTTCTTTTTTCTCTTCTACCGGTATACACTTTGGATGGTCCATTGTAAAAGAACCCCGTTTCTGGATTGATAGTTTTATCCACGACATGGATAACCGCGCATTCCAGTGAAACAACAACTGCCTTCTTCGCCCCAGACGCTTGACATCCTCACCTCTTCTTTCACATCGTCATATCCAATGTGCCCAAACCAAGGCAGGTCAGCCTACCATCCACTCAAACGGTAATTTGCGTGAACACCTTGGTCATGAAGTGCAACATTTGAAACCCCCCCCAAGTCCTCTCGTGGTCTCACGTGATATCGTGACAGATCTGTGACAGATGGTCGCGCAATCTCGTGACTCGTGTTTTGGATCCGAAACGCACAATGGAAAATGCATAAGGAACCAAACCGTGAGCGGCACAGACATGACAAGTGGTGTATCAGCATTCCATTTGGCAACGAAAATACCAGTACTGTACCGCACCATTCAACCTGTAAAAAATTTCCATGTTGCGTTGAGTGAACTCAGCTTTTTGATCCCATCATTACAGAAGCGGCACCAGCCAAAGAAACCTGTGATTGTAGATAATGAAAAGGCCATAAGTTTGTCATTGGAAGTCATGGTGGCTGTAGGTGAACGAACACTTCAGAACCAGAAACCGAAAAAGGACATCAGAGGCCTGCGGGTGGTAGATAGAGAACAATGGCATAACTGACGGTCCCAGAACGGATATGTGTGTGCTGCTGTTGTTGTTGTTGCTTCGCCACTCGCTAGTCATTTTTGTGGCTGAATCTGGTTGCCATCACATCTCACCGGCCCTCCACCTGTATCCAGGCAGAAATTCAACCTCCTCGTCCGACTCCCACTGTTGCTCTTCTACGCTCTCCCGCAATTCAGCATTCCGCTACTAAACCCCCCCCCGCAAGCCTCTACTTATCCCTCATGCTATTTTGAGTCGGTCCTCGCTCGCTGCCTGTGCAATCTCGACGTTCGTTTCGATACCTGAGCACCCCCTCGACTCCTCCAAGCCTCCTCCTCCTCCTCCCTTTTGTCACATCTGCAAACCCAGTCCGTCGTTGACAACACTGCTATTCTCAACTCCTCCAACAGCGAAACAGCCATGTCTGCGACGGAATGGACAGAAAAGCAGACAAATGAGGTCATGAAGAAGGTTATTCGGCAGGCCGAAGTGTCCAGGGTGAGGCTTTTCACCAACCCAAATGCTCCTCCAACACCAAATCATCAATTCCCACTCCCTGCACAAACCATCATCCGCTTCATCGCCCTCGTTACTTCTGCTAACCGATCATGAAAGATTGCACGGCTAATACAACACCGCCTTGCCTTGGCTACGTTCAAGACCCAGAATGGCTGGCAAAACCTGACGCTGGACGCCATCGAGCCGAAGATTGACGAAGACCTCAAGCGGAAACGAACCCGATCCTCTGAACTGTCCCCCGGCCCCGAATCCTCGCTTTTCCACAACGACTTGGACTGGATGCGACGAAATCGACAACCAGCTCCAGAGTCTCGCCCGTCTAGTTCCGCTTCCAGTGTCGGGCCATTGCCAATCTTCCATAGCTCTCGGAAGCGATCCCACAACTCCGACTATACCACCGATGCTCCCGGCACCAAACGCCATCGGTCTCGCAAGGATGGGACTGGCAATGATCGAAGAATTCAATCCTCACCAGGTTATTACGACGCTGTGTCAACATCATCCAGTCATCAAACCCAACGTCAGCCTCGTCAGCAACAACCAACCTTCCACTCTAGCCCTCCCAGGACACCACCTCGACGTATGCTTAAGCCCCTGCGGCCTGGCACAAAACCAAACGGAGAAGCAGAAGGTGCTGATTTGCTCCTGTACCTAGCAACCTCCCCCTCCCCTGCCACTGCTGCCATACCGAAATCCCGCTTCATCCCGACGACTCCGCCATCAACCTCATCCGCCCTCCCAAGCTCAATGATGCACACCCCCGGCGCTCCACAGACTCCGCATACAGGTTTCAATTTTGCAGATTTCGTGAATATCACACCGAGCCCGGCGCCCGCATTGATTGCACATGCGGGGAGGGGAACACCGATTGCGAATGCGAGAAGACGGCTTGATTTCGATCATATGCAGTCCAGCAGATCTCCGATAAAGGTCCCTGGAAACTCGAACAAAACCCCTCTAAGGAGTGCTCCTACTGGTTTGGGAATGGAACTGGGAGGTGAATTGGTGTCATAATTTTGACACAGTAAATTCCGGCGTTACCATTTAACTTGATTTACCTGATGGGATTCGATTCTTTGTGCATATATATTCGGTATGATCTGGTATTGACATTATTTTTTTCCTTTTTTCTTTTCTTGTCTGTCTGGCTACTTTTCATTTTTCGTTTTTTTCCCCGGTCATTTACTCCTCTTTTTCTCTACTTCTTCGTTGCGACTGTCGAGCTGGTGTTTGTTTTTTTCTGTCTCTTTTATATCCGGGCGTTATCTTGGGTGAATTTTGTGCTTCTTTCTTGCTTTCTTTGTTGTTTCCCAGTTTCTCCCTCCCTCCATTTCCTCTGTCATGCATCTCACACGGAGGGAGGGAGGCTTTGATGACCCATATGTTGATTCCATACGTTTTCTTGCGTTTTTGCTTTGCTTGTAATGATGGACGCTGAGGCGTCGATGTTCTGGGGGGCGGGGTTCCATTTATTCATGTCGTTTGAGGTCAAGGATTGACAGAGATCGATATGGCTGGCTGTTTGTGATGGGGATAAGGCGATGGAGAGATGACGAGGTTTCTTTTGACATGTGTTGTATGGCTGATGGCTTATACGTTATGGTATTATTGCCCGCCTCAGAGATTGTGTTGTATGAAAATATCATAGGTTCATGATGCAGAATGGTTTGCACTGGAAAGGTTGTGAGCTTTAAATCATTGTGAAAGATTTTCCGATTGCGTAAAAGTGAAGCTGGACCTGGGGCGTTGCTTTCTACTTCGGTAGAGAAGATGAAGCTTGCTTCAAGTTAATGAGTGATAGGTACCTGTTTAGTTAATCATCCTTGCGCAAACACTCCATGTGGTTGATGAATAATACTAACGTGTAGTTTGATGGTGTTCCAATGCTTATTGTCATCATAAGGATGAATAGCCAATTATCTCATACTCATTCGTCTTGCTAACCCTGATATCAATCTATCGCATTTCCATCCCAATCCCTCTGTATTCGATCATGATCCATGTCTATTCGCTCCCAAACATATTCCTCAAGTTCTCATACTTGCTTATCGGATAATGCAAGCAATTCTCGCTTCTATCCAGATTCCCAGTACCCCCAAACCCTTCAACCGTCGTCCTGACCAAGCTTCTCTCTGCATTCACAGGATGATCACCACTCAGCTCCCACCACATGCCGCCTCCCATACCCTGGTGCCTAATGTACTCCGTCTTCCACCTTGCCACCTCTGGCGTATCGTAGCTCACCATCTTTCTCTGTCCATGCCCATAACACCAACTCGCGACAATCTCCCTATCATTGTGTTCCTCGCATCCGCCACGTGGGAGGGCTTTGTAATCCCACACACCGTTTTCCCACGATCCTTCGCCGGTACCGCTGTACCCGCATCCTGGACCATCCGTATTCTCGAATGCCCGTCCATAGAGCGGCATACCATAAATGAGCTTGTGGGAAGGGACACCGGATTGACGGTAGTATTCAATTGCCTCATGAGCGTTAAACGGAGTCGCAACGGGATGATTTCGGCTTGCATAAAGGTTTGCCTGATGTCCTGCTGTTTGGTCCCAGCCACCCGCGAAGTCATAGCACATCAAGTTCCAGAAGTCGAGGTAACGATCCATGTCCGCGATCCGGAGCTTCTGGTAGTTGACGGCACCGCAGGGAGCGGCAATGGTCAGGAGGAAATGGAACCCATTGGCGTGGGCAGCGGAATACTCGTCGAGTGCTCGGCGGGTTTCTTGAAGGAGGAGGACAAAGTTCTGTGCTTGGGTTGCGTCTTGCGGGTACTCCCAGTCAATGTCGAGGCCGTCGAAACCAAGGTTTGCAATGAGTTCGACAGCGGTGCGAGCGAAGGTTGCGCGGCCTTGGGGGGTTGAAGCCGGGGCTTGGAAGTTCGAGGAGTATGTCCATCCACCGATGGAAAGGAGGGTCTTAAAGTGGCGATAGCGCTTCTTCAGGAGGAAGAGCTGCTTGATGCACCCGTAGACATTGGTTCCAACATCATTCCAGGAGTCTGTGGGGTAGTGCTTCTCAAGATCACTGTAGGTGTCTGAGAGGTAGACCTCGCCAGATTCGGAGCGGACGTTGGCAAAGGAGTAGAGGATGTGGGTAATGTGGTTGGCGGGGATGTCTTGCGGCTGGTAGTTGCGCCCGTAGATGCCCTAGAGTGGTGGTTAGTCGTGGTGTGCCATGGAGGTGAGATTGAGATGAGGTGCCCTCCATCCCCACGGCCGCAACTAGCGAAGTTCCCGGACCTGGGCACATCCTGGTTTCAAGACTCACCCAATTGGTAAAGTATCCAACAGTCTTGTAAGCCATTGTAGTGTCTATCTTGGTTGCAGCGAGGGACGAAGAATTGTCGAAGACAGAACGAAACTGGGTGATGCTCGAGAAGTTGAAGTAGAGGCCAAGGGAGATGGCGATGAGGACGGGAAGGAATATAAGCTGGCGTGTGGAGCAGGATGCCATCTTCCGGAGCTGCGGCGCAATGCAGCTTTATAGTAGGCAGAGGTTGTTGAGGCTGTCATGATAGTTGGGCAGTCGCGGCCCTGCGCCTCTGGAGACAATGGGGCGGCCGAAGATGATGACGAGTTTCGCTGCAGCTTGCGGCGGGGCAGGGGGAGCAGCTCACCACCAACCAACCTCGCTCCCAGCTGGCAACCCCGCCAATGGCTGCTGAGCTGTAGATATATACGAGTAACAAGTTCAAGGCGTCAAGAATCTGGGGCATTGATGCTTGAAAGTCGGCTTCTGCTGGCCTGATGGTCTGACATGGGGTCGTAGGTTCCTCAAGGCGACACACTTCACTGGCCCGTCCCCATATAGTATTGAGGTGGTGACAGTGGATGAGGCGTTGGCTTTGCGCCGGTGTGGTGCTGTGGCTGGCTGGCGGACATGGCGACGCGGCCTGCGCATGAGTGCGGGGATGTGCGCGCCACACGACTACGCCACACACACCGCCCAATCTTATCTGATCCACAGCAGTCACAGCACACACAGACTGTCGAACTGTTGTCAGCATCACTGGATACACGCAAACCAGCGACCACCGATAGCCCAGAGCCCCCCCCGAACGACCCGGCAGACCTCTCGTACCGACCGTCTTTCGCCAGACCCACCGCCAGCATGTCGCCGAACAATTTGCCTGCGTACGTTTTTTTCCCGAGCCGCGACGGCCTCCGATTCAGTTGTTCGACTATGTGGAGGAGTTGAAGGAATTTTTGGATGGGACAAGAGAGCTGATTTGGTGCGGATCCAGCATCTTCAATGCTACCCAGCAGGACATTGAGATGCTCCTGGCTGCCCAGTGCCACATGGGTTCCAAGAACATCCAGGTGCGTGGATTAACAATCATACTTGAAGCTGGACAAACGGTCGCTGACGCGTTTATAGGTCCACATGGACCCGTACCTCTGGAAAACCAGGCCCGACGGCATCAACTTGATCAACATTGGCAAGACCTGGTCAGTAAAATCCCGAATGTGCGATAATACGGGACGACATGGCTGAGTATCGATGTAGGGAGAAGATTGTTCTCGCCGCTCGGGTGATTGCTACCATCGACAACCCCGCCGATGTCTGCGCCGTCTCCGCTCGCCCCTACGGCCAGCGTGCTGTCCTCAAGTTCGCCGCTCACACCGGTGCCACCGCTATTGCCGGCCGCTTCACCCCCGGTAACTTCACCAACTACATCACCCGCTCTTTCAAGGAGCCGCGGTTGATCATCGTCACCGACCCCCGCACCGATGCCCAGGCTATCAAGGAGGCTTCTTATGTTAACATTCCGGTCATTGCTCTTTGCGACACCGACTCCCCGACCGAGTTCGTCGACATTGCCATCCCTACCAACAACAAGGCCCGCCACTCCATTGGTTTGGTCTGGTGGATGCTTGCCCGTGAGGTTCTCCGTCTCCGTGGCACCATCCCATCAAGAGACGCTGAGTGGGACGTCATGGTGGATCTCTACTTCTACCGTGACCCCGAGCAGGAAGAGCAGAAGGCAATTGAGGGTGAGACCGAGAAGGCTGTCGTTGAGGAGGCCGCTCCGGAATCTGGCTTCGCTGCCGCCACTGCTGGCGACTGGGAGGTCACTGGCCAGGCTGGTGCCTTCGCTCCTCCTGAGGCGACTGGCGCTGCTGGCAGCTGGGATGCTGAGCCGGCTGGTGGCGAGTGGGCTGCTGAGGCTCCTGCCGGCGAGACCCAGACTGGCTGGTAGACGGTGTTTGTTTGTTGGGCGTTTGTTCTTGTTACGTTGGGACGGGGAAATAAAATGGGCCATCATCAAAAATCATCGTCCGCTACGTTGCAATGGGTCTTTTCGGTTTCGTGGAGTTCTATTTCGGAGTGAAGGGTCTGTACAGTTTTGATGAGACCATGACTCGTACTGGTTGCTGGTGGGCGGTTTGTTTGGGGAAAGGGGTAATTCCCATTTCGATCTAAGCGTCACAGGCAAATCTCTTTCCTTTTTTTGTGTTCATCCACGGTGTTTCTTTGCGGGTAAAAGTACAATGGGAAACGGATTGGATATCATTAATTCCATGTGTTGATCTGTGACCAGTGTGTGTGATGTTGTGTTGCACGATGGCGGGGCAGATGTGAGTGTTGACGCGCTGTGAGGCAGTTGATATCCGGGGGCCGAGATCGTTAGACGAGAAGACATGACGTTTGTGATGAACAGTGTGCTTGCTTCCCATTGCAACGCTACCTGTCCTTAGTCGTGTGGAGTAGAGTGCTGGTAGTTACCTAGCTGCCCAACGCCAGATGCCCATTTCCCAACTGCCCAGCTGCTTTCACAAGGCCATGCACTGGCAGCCAGACCAAACTGCAGACGAGGAATTGTAGGCGTCTCTCCGATCCAGGCATGTCGCGCATCACACGTCCTGTGTCTGGCCCTTCCAAGGCTGTGATTGGCCCCAGCCCACCTACGTCGTTCTGTTCCACAGACTGCCAGCACATCCCATTCCTGCACGCATCACCGAAACCAAACAATTTCATATTCTGCCTCCTCCTCCTCGCCGCCATCCATTGCTGACCATCTTGATCTGCAAATCAAAAGCTTGCCTCGAATCTCAAATCCTCGCTCATAACGCCGTCCCCCTCAGACATCGCCCATCGCTCAGCTCGAACCCCCAGCAGCTTGCAGCTCAACCCCTGTCCACAGCAAACCACATCCTTCGCCGTTCAGAGCAACACAGACAGAGGGTTCCGAGCCTGTACGCACCGTATAAATTCTCCGAAGGCCATGGCGGCGGTCCACACCGACCTCGTCGACCGTATCATGCCTTTCGTCGCTGATTCTGCACTGGATGCTATCACGACCGCCGCCGCTACCAACGATACTGCACATACCACAGACGAGATCAACAGCAATGGTGTACCGGAGCAGCCATTATTTCCGGAGGAGTTGGAGACGTACAGTTTTGACTTGAAGGGCCTGAGGGAATGGCTGATTGCGTTGTATGTGCTGCTGGAAGGTTGGGAAGGTTCTGGGAAAAGTTGGAGGCAATGAGGGTTGCTGACGGTATATTTTTATTAGTTTTGTGTGTGATTTCAACGTCGATGTTGGTGAGACCTCTATTGCGGAAAATCATCGTGATGCAATTGTGGAGCTTGCGGGCAATTCAGCTTACACTCTGGGAATACAGGTGTCGAGGTTGAATACATGTTTCCATCTACAGAGCTCTCAAGCGCAGACATCGAGCAAATATGTATAAGCAGGTACAATCCCTCTCCAGAAACTGGCAACGCTCCAATTCGTCTTCTCAGCTTAAGGTTGAACCTCCACTAACTATTTACAGCTTTCCAGAGAAATCCAACTCCGACAACCTCTCCTCTTCTTCCTTTCACTTTAAATTCCGCCATTCCTCCTCAAACATCCCGCACACACCCTCGCCCCACGATCCATCACACTGGTACGGCTACTGCCTCTTCCGGCAGAAATACGATCCCACAGCAAAACGATCGTACCGCCAGAAATCGCTGATTCTCGTGTCGCAGCATGAGTTCCCACCCCTGTTTCAACACGTGGTGAAGACAATTGGTATGCTGGCTTTTGATGTGAGCCCGGCAGTGGTGGAGAGTGCGTGCTCAAATATTGCGGCGTGGGGGAAGCCGCAGATTGGAGTGAGAGAGCTGCCTTTCTTGGGGGAAATTTTGGAAGTGCACACGTGAGTTTACCTATCTCAGTTGATCTGTCATGAAGGAAGAGAAGGGAGCAGGAGTATGAGAGGGTCTGGGATGGGTGATAGAGGCGAACGATGAGCATATGCTGACGGAGCGCAAGGTTACAGGCCACCGCACTACGCTTTCCCACTCCAAGGATTAATGCCGAAGAGCTCAGAAAATGCGGAATTAAAAGTACAGTGTACCGAGATACACACTTCCGGTCCTGTAGGCTCATGGGCCCGCCTCGCGGCATTACTGAGTTCGCTATCAGAGTTGTATGTGATATTTGAACGGGTACGCAACACGCATGAAAACTTAAGAAGTTTTTCACTGATGATCAACCAGGCATTGTTATCTGAACCTTTAGTTGTGCTTGCCCTCGATCCGACAGACGCATCAGAGTTTGTGAGCGCAGTTGTAGATCTGATCAGACCAGTAAGCACTCTTTCGAATCCATGAAAAGGCGAAACTGATTGTCTGGGAAGATACCTTTTGCGGGAGACAGTCGACCATTCTTTCCGATGCAATCTGACATTCCCTCCGAACTCCGTGACCCAGTATACTCCCTCCGCTCTCTCCCTGCAAATTTGATCGCTCTAACACTATGCCAGCTTCCGCTCCGTCACTATCTCATAGGAATCACCAATCCGTTCTTCCTCAAACGCCTCCTTGACCAAAATCCCCCATCATCCGACAGTAGTTCAGGCACCTACGTTGTATACCTAGCAGGGCCGGACACACGGCCAAAATCGCTTCTCTCTTACCATACTTATATATCTTCGCGATCGTCAACAACGATAGAACCCGTAAAACCGGTAGAGTGGGATTTCCCCGAGCAAATGACGCCGACGATGGAGGCGAAGACGTATATTGCAAAGGACCATGGGTTTGTCCAGAAGCTAGAGGAGAAGTTGAGGGATCCGGATGTATCACGTATGTTACCTTTCACCATATGTTATTTCTGGACGAGTACTCACTGAGTTGTGATGCCGCAGCGCAAGCGTTCTCCGTTCTCCTTCGTCGCCATTTCGCTCTTCTCACCGCCTACTTTCTCGCTCCCCTCAACCGATACCTCGCTACCCTCGCCACCCCGTGCACCTCCCCTCGACCCCCTTCATCATCACATTCCATTAATCATCCTTCCATTACACCTCCATCCCTCATCACTTCCTCCCCAGCCTTCATCCCGCCTCCATCCCCGTCACCTCTCCACGAACATACTCAGAAAACCAAGCATTCCATCGACATTGCCAACTTTTCCGAAGAAGAGTTTATTCAGAGTCTATGGAAATATGGCTGCTCTGTTCCGTTCAAGGGAAAGACCAATTACGCGCGGATGAAGAACACAGAGACCTTTTACCGCAAGTTTTGTCGGAGTCCGAGCTTTTACACGTGGTTGGAGATGAAGATGATGTTGAATCCTGAAGGTAAAGTGGAGAATGGGGGAGGCTAGTGGGAATCGGGGCTGTGGATGGAGGTTCTGATTTAGGAGGAGGGGAGGGTGATTCATTTGATTATTAGGTTAAATGCTGGATTTTGGATCAGTCATTTGACGTCAAATTTTTTTTCGGGTGGGTTTATTGTGTTTGGCTGATGTTTTTTTTTTTTTTTTTTTTTTAAAAAAAAAAAAAAAGATAGGATGAGTTTTTGGGTAATTCCGTATTTGTAGTTTAGGCATGGGAAAGGGAGTTGGAGAGAAATGCGGAGTTCATTGGACACTGTTGATCAACCTGAAGGGGACTGCGAGTGATCCGGAAAGGAATACAGCTCCCAGTGAAACTTGATACCGTCCGATAAAACTGAGATTCGGTGACAGAATGTATGCTGCCGTCAAAGGGAGCATTGAAACTTAAGTCCACGATACTCTAGAGTATGAGTTCGCAACAATCAACACAATTTAACCCATACCATCATATGCATTCAACATCACTCGTATCAGGTCGCTCACTCAAGTATCAACCATAGTCAATGTGAATTCACCTGTCCTTGTATACTGCGGATGCTGGAATTGCGTATGAGTCATCGATGATCGATCTTGTACTCTACTCCCCCGCACATACTTGCTATTATTATCCCACATCAAACTCTTCCATACAGCCATCCCTCTATCCGCCTGCTCCCACCGTAGAAATACCCATCATCGACACCCGCATAAATACGGCGTACCCGTACCACTGGAAACGAGCCCCTACGCCTGATACGCGGTCGCTATGTAACGCTATGTAGAGTATCTACGGCTTACGGCCATGTTATGTTACCGGTAACTAGGTGATATGCATTGCTGTTATGCTATCTATGCGATGTTAGTTCTCAAGGTTGGCAGGTGAGTGAGATGGGGTGGAGAGACAAGGAGGAGGAGGACGAGGAGCCTGGGTTTAAGGGTCATGGATTGTGGGGGAGATGCGGATTCAAGGTGTGGATGGGGATGGGATACGGAAAATAGCATGATGATGGAAGTAGGTATCTATGCTGGTGTACGGGACGGACGACGGTACGGTACAGTCAGCCCTGGGAGAGAGCAACTGTTCGACGTCATTTGGGGTGTAAATACAAGTTTGTTTGTCGAGTTCGATTCAGATCTAGACTTGCGAAGGAGAATAGATGTGAAACACAATAGTAACGCACGAGGGCGAATACTACTCTCCAAAGGCTGTATAAATGGGACAGCATACCCGCGCCCAGAAGAAACCAGTGGCACGTTGTATTCTCTGTCCCCGCTATTATGGTGCTACACCGTCTACTCGTGCGGGCAAAGGCGTGCAGTCTGGCGTTACAGTTGTTATGGAGGTTTGAGGTTGATCACTCCCGGGGAGGAAGGAGAGGGATCATCATGAGAGCCCGTGTATATAGACCACACTTCTGTAACAGACCCTGCTTTTTAACGTGCGTATTGTACTCGTACCTGCACCAGGTGTGGGCTGTTGCGATAAGCATAACTACGGGGTATCTTTTGCCCCAGAATCTGTTTCTCAGGATGACTTTCTACAAACACACTGGAAGCGCCGGTTGCAACATGTGTCAGGCGGTTGGAAACGAGCCCGCAAGAATCATGACATCAAGACCTGCAAACGCTTGGAATCGGTTGGCGGAGAGACGGTCAGCTGGTGGCGACCGAGCGCCATGTGGATCACCGCAGGTGACTCGGTATATGAAGATCACTGGAGATCAAGGGCTTTCGGTGGGGGGAGTGGAAGGAGGACGAGCTTTTTTTTTGGGGCGATGTTTGAACTTGAGTTGGGCCGAGAGCCGCAAGCCAGGCCAAAACAAGGGTGCTGACGACGCCAAACCCCGCATCGGGGATAGTGACAAGCACGGAGCCGGGAGCCGCAAAACGTGTGAGGGGTTTGTGTGGGAGATGCTGAGAGACCGTCACAGCTGTGAATCGTGGAGAGCTGTCAAGTCTGGATGGCAGAGGCAGCGACTGGGAGAGTAGCGGGCGAGCCAGCAACACATTGGGCGGGGTGAGAGCAGGGGCGACTACAATTATACACTATAACAGCGGCAGGCTCTCGAGAGTGAAGGCTACTGAGACGGCGAGAGCAGGATGCGGTCAGGGCGGCCACGACTCGCTTGCTATCTGTCTGGACGGCATTCTCACGTGACTGTTTCTACATTCTCCGTTTACCTTCTTTCCACCTCACAGCCTCCACAACCACGCTGACAACTTTACTCTGCAGCGGAAGAGGCGGAACTTAACATGGTCGCTCGGTGTAAGTCACGTGCGCCTGCAAGGGCAACCAGCTCCCTGTGGCCAATCACAGCGTCTCACCACCATCCCAAATCCCTGCACAACACCCGTTGGCTCCACCCACACACACACCCCCTCCCACCCTCCATCCCAAAATGCTGCTCCGTTGCCCTGGCCCTTTCGCGCCTTCCCCTGCTTCGCGTGCCACCACTGTTGCTGCCCAACCGACGTTCCTTCACAAATCACGCTCCTTTTGTTCCTGAATTCGAAAGGTCCTTCTGCCTGAAGTAGCCTTTTTTCCATCTCGTATCATCGCCCCCCTCATCGTCTCTCTCTCTCCCCCATCATCCCATTTACAACTCAGCCATCTTGAACACAAACTCACGCTCTTCCGTACACTCGCTCATTCTCCGTCACGCCGAACGGCTTTGCCCCGTTCCATCCACTCCTTATTCACCCTCCCCGCAAACCAACTCATTCAAAGTTGCGAAAGAGAGGGCAGAGGCATCCGGCACGGCTACTAACCTCCCATCGCCATCGCAGCAACAACCGTCGCTTCGTCCATCTATTCCCATCTCCACATCCCCCCGCCCGCGAAAGGAGACCTTCCTTTCCCCTGCACGCCCCGTTTGAGGAAGGCACTGCACTCCCCCCCAACTATCCCGCCGACATTATCGTTCCGACTTTGACAAGGTCGTCCGCACACACGAATCTGTAATCTCGCCGCGCCTTCCGTTTCGCCTGCTGCAACTCGTCTCATCCAACCCCCTTCCATCCATCACTCACTCAACACAACCTTTTCCATCCTCCTCCTCATCCAACCACGCCTACCGCCCGATTGCTGCGCGAGAGGAGCGGTCCATCCCAACAGTCCTTCGTCGTCGACCCGAAAAAAAATACCGGTTCGACTCGCAACATCTGTTCGTTCACGACGAGCGATCATTCGAGAAGGAGACGACTGTTGATGTCCCTGTGATTTTTCCTCGGTTAGTACCTCTCATCACCACCTGGCAGTACCGTTCTGCAACAGCGCAACGGTGCTGTGCTCGTCGCTTCTGCAAAGTCGACTGCTGCGGCCAGATCAGGGCCCATGTTCGATTCGCTTCGACACGACACTACAAGAGCTTGTTACTGATGGCAGCGTAGAGTTCCTACCGAATCTACGACCTTCGCGGTCATTACGCATCGGATTTACTTCCATCCGAGTCTCACTGGAAACAACATAATCGTCCATCGACAAATACCGCCACGATGAAAGCAGTTTTCACTCTTCTCCCCCTTCTTCTGGCGACTTTCGCCAATGCCGCTACCGAAACTGCTATACCAATTAGACGATTGTTTAATAACACACCAGTGGGATGTTACAAGAGCAAAGGAAGCATGAAATTCATGTCTTCGGATGGTTTCAACTCGGACGGCTTCTGCGGGGTGAAATGTGTGGAAGAAGAAGTGGCATCTGGTAACATGGGATATTCGGTTATGGCCATGGCCAACGAAGACTGCTATTGTGGAAATAAACTCCCAGCGAAAGCAGACAAGGTTGACGAGAGCAAATGCTCACAGCCATGCCCAGGCTATGACGAACGGAACTGTACGTGTTCTATTCTCGGCTACTGGACATATTACTGATAATGGCAACAGGCGGAAGCAGACTAGGTGATTATTTCACTGTGTATCTCACTGGTTTGGAAAAGTCGCCAGAAGAGGAAACGCAATCAAGTTCCGAGCCATCCAAAACCTCAACAGGTTCGTTCCAAATCCCCAAGTCGATTACAGGATTGCTGCTTATGCCACACCAGATTCCTCTCTCCCCACAAGCACCCTTCCCGTCGAACCCACATCGCCGTCTGAGAGTAATGGAGGCGGAGTGAATAAGGGAGCCGTTGCGGCTGGTGTTGTTGTTGGAGTTCTGGTCGTCCTTGGTATTGGTGTCGGAGCGTTCCTTGTCATCAGGAAGCGCAACAGGGAGAAGGTTGAAGAGGAATACCGTCGGTCGGCTGCAGCTCGCGAATTCGCTCAGAAGCCATCCTCAGATCATCGGCTTGATCCGGGCATGGTTCAACGTAGGGATTCAGTTGGAAGTATCGCAGACAGCCAAGACTACTCGCGAAGAATACTTAAGGTATGGTTCCACATTGGGCCACCCATCTTGCACTCGCTCACTTTCTTTTGTAGGTCACCAACCCGGATGGTTAAATACAACAACACACTTGTTACGTCGAAGACTGCACGCTCCCATTGTCGATCGGATTCCCATTCTTTTCTTTACTCTCCTTCAACCATTTCTTTCATGTGTTTAGTATCAATGGCATCAGCGCACCGTCATTTTCAACACCGATACCGTGAAGTGTCTACCCAGATACTATTCCATGGTAACGGAGCGAGGATGTTCACAAGTCAATGGGTTCCGGCAAGGGACGATCTGTTCATACTGCACAAACGGCTGTCGTGATAATAACGTGTTTGATAAGATACCCCTCTGGTTTTCTTGATGGCATGATGTTTCCCCTTTGTTTTTATCTCGGATGGTCTCTGAAGTACCAAACACTTATCCCCCTTAAACTTTTATTCCTGTTGTGTGGTTTTTGTTCTATTCCCTTGGTTTGAGCCCGGATTACTGGTTTCGTTTTTTTGTGCCGTCAGTCTGTCATTCCTGCCTGTGTACTTTGCATGTTGCTTTTTTTTTTGGGGCTGAAATTGGTGTTGTGTGCTGTGTTGATTGATTTCGTTCTGTCAAATACTAGAGTGGAGTTATATCCCATATTTTTTTTCATTGTTTCTTTTTCCTCTCTGTTCTCTATCGTCTGGAGGTTTGGTTTAGGCGGGTGGATGGATGGATGATGGTGCTTTGGTTGGAAGAAGCAGGCCAGGCGTCCATTTTTGTGCCTACTCAAATGTGATTGGTGCAAATACGGTGATGTCGGTTTGGCGGTAGGTTGTTTGGGGCGTTTTTTTGTGTGATGGATGGATGGAGTTTTTGTGTAGGATGGGATAGGAGGATGGGATGTAATAAGAGGTGAAAATTGAGAAATGATACTTGAAGATGAAGTTCTGGCTTTGTGATTGTTGGTTCTGGATGAGGGATATGGTGTCTGGCTGTGATGCTGCCTGGGTTGTTTGGAAGTGCCGACTTGAGGGCTGCGAACTGATAGTAGTAGAGAGGGTAGGGAAATACATGGAATATCACTGCCATCTTTCAAGTTTCATATGTAATCCTAGAACTGAAAGTATTCCCCAAGGCAACTGCCACAATCTTACTACAGTTCCTACCTACTCAACATCGATCATTTGCGCCCTGAAAGGAAGGGAATTCTCGGCTTGAGCGGTATCACCTAGTAGGATAAATTTGAGTTCCTTCATTTGGTGATTTTATAAACTTGGAAATCTCACAGTTTAATAAATCCAACGCGAGTATCTTCCCAACCAAAACTATGATAAAGGGAATATATTGATTACCTCAAGAGAAGTTATCATGCTTTTCAAACAAACAAGATTGATATCCCAATATCTGTCTATCATGCCCAACCAACATTGCACAAAGAAAGTCAATCCCCCAAGCTATCATACAAGTACACACACAGACACACACCATGATTACCAACACCCTCTTCTCTAATCCTCGAAATCCCCCTTCAAAGCCTCCTCTACTCTTCTCACCTCACTCTTTAATCTATCCGTCTCCTCGGCGCCATCCTCCTCAACACCCTTAATCACGCCCCACAACAAATCCACCGTCGCCTCGTCACCCATAACACCATTTACCCTCATCTCCTCGACCACCTCAGCAACTCTCCCGCCATCCCTAAACCCCTCCCAAATCGCCTCCAACACACGATTATAAACCTTTGTCGTACAACCGACAACATAGCTCTCCGCACCCTTATTCTTCACCTTCTCAAACAGCGCCAACACCGTCGCCTGGTCCTTGAAATGCACACCAAACAACCGCATGGCCTCATCAATCAAATCACCATAAAACTCACCCGCGACACCAGTCCCCCTCTGCCGCAAACCCGCCTCAACATCCGCTTCTGATGCCGGCGGACCCCCGAAAATCACCGCCTCGCACCACTGCAAAAGGTCGAAATCCGACTCGCAGTTGCCCATATCGCGCTTGAGCGCGATGAGTTCGGGGGGGTCTTCACGGCGGGCTTCTCGTGAGGGACGCTGCATCCTGAGCACCGCCTTTTGTGCTACGGCGCGGAGAGATGGTGGGAGGGTAGGCTGCGGGCGGAAGGAGACTGTGCCGGTTTCCGGGGACGAGGAAGTCGCGCCGAGGAGGTCCGAGAGGGATGTTTTTGGGGCTGTGGAAGAAGAGGTGGACGGCTGGTTGAGGAGCGATTCGAAGATGTTGGCGAAGATTTGGCGTTCGCGTTGGGTTACAGCGGAGCGCCGGGTGGGTTTGGGTTCTTGGACTAAGGGGAGGGGAGAAGTGATGCCGGTGCTCGGGGAGACGTGTTTACGGGGCCGCGCGGGCGTGGAGACGGTCGGGATTGTGGGTTGATAGAGGTGCGCCCATGGGTCCGAGGCGTTTTCGCGGTCCTTGGGGGAGGTAGTCGTGCCGGAGTCGCTGGCTTTTTTGTAGGTGAAGGGGAGTTGCGGGCGCTCTGGTGGAGGAGTCCGGGAGTTCGGATGGTGCTTGATGCTCCGGGTTTGGTAGAGGAACGTGAGAGGTCTTGAGCAACCTAGGTGCGTGATCTGGGGGCGAGACATAACGACGGTGGTAGGCGGGGAGGAGAGACGACGGACATCCGAGTACTGTTATGGTGGGGTGAAGTTGAGGTTGAGCTTTTTCGGAAAGCGGGTAACACCTTGCAAGACACCGGTCTCCCGGCCTACCAGACCCAGTCAAGACTGTCATGTCAGAAGTCATTGAACGATAATTCCAGTCAATTCAGCCATAAATCGACTTTGGAACCCGCCCAGCGTGATCAATTATGAGAGCGATATATGGTCCCTTCTCATCTCTCTTTTGTATACTAAAGGTCATTTTGGCGAAAATCGACGGAATAAAAGCGCCGCAAGTGTAGATACATCTTCAGGTAAACATAAATGAAGAAAAAGAAGAAACAGAGGGAAGGGAAAGTTAAAAGACGTTGAGTAGTCCTATTGATAGGGCTCCCCTGACCCTGCTCAAACACTACCCATCCCATAGTACATGAATTGTACCTCACTAGAAAACAGTAAAAGCCGACCACGCATTTTCATACTGTGTCCGGAAAAGGCCACCCTCGCTCACAAGCCCTGAAACTCAAACATCGAACCTATACGCTGACCCTGTCGCATAATAGCACGCTTAGAGTAAGGAATCCAGACGAGTGAATACGCTCAATACCGCGGCAACAACCTACTCCCGTTAGCCTCCACTCAACTTATACCGGTTCGTGATTCTTACCTCTAATTGTAACTCCTTATCCTTCATGTCACCCAGCTCCTGAGCTATCACCGAGCCCAGGTTTTGGGCCACTCCAGACCCCATGTTCCTTTTAGCAAACGGCCACTGCGAGAACTCGCTCAACAGCTCATCGACAATTCCAAATGCCCTCTCTCTATTCTCATGCCCCATAGTCGTCAAAGCATTCTCCAAGACATTCGCCGCATACGCCGCGCACACCATTGACACCGTTCTCAAGTATCTGTACTCCATGTCTTCGGGCAGGAACGGGTTTGGTGGGAGCACGACGGTGCGAGCTGTCAACACGTTCCTCACACGGCGGCGGATTTCTTCTTTCGCGCCGCTATCGGCCACCGGATGTGTTGCCATATCGAACAAGAGGAAGTTGCGTTTTTCTGTGCGAAGGACACCTTTGTCGACCAGTCCTTTCGCAAGACGCTCACGAACTTGTTTCAGTTGATACCCAATCTTCATAAGGTTCCATGTTTCTCCTGCAAGGGGGAATTAGCAAGAGACGATGGGGTGAGAAATAGACTGCGGAAACGCACCGCTCATCAGGTCAATCCATTGTGATACACTCATCTTTTCACTCGTCTTCATCATTTTCAATGCTTCATCGAGCAGTACCTCTCCAGTCAAGGTATCATCAACCACCTCAATCAACCTGTCCGCAAGCGGGAACCTCCGCCGTGAAGAGTCCTTCTGCATACTGATCCGGCCGCGGAAAGCGAGTTCAAGGACGATGCAACCGCGCAGTGCATACGAGATATTTTCGTTCCAGAATGAGAGGTAGCCCTGTAACAGCCCGATGACCATTGTCAGCCGCACTAGCCCAACCAGCAGCAGCTCTCTCCATGAGCTCCATTGCTGCTCTCCAGCAGAACTAGCATACCTGCTTATCCTTTAATCCCAGCAACAAGATCTCCTCCATCAGCGTCAGCTTCGGGAGCTTGTTCCGTTCCTTATTCTCGCTGATGTCGCGGGGATCAAATGCTGCGAATAGTCCCAGCAGGACACCTTGTCAGTAAAAGATATCCTAGCGCGACCGACACACTCTCTCCATAAAGCTTCCCAACGATTGAACCAACCTATTTTGTGTCCATTCTCCGTGGTATATCCTGTCTCTCCAATGCCTCCCATCGTGTCCCTTGGCAAGGCTGGACTGCTGCTTCTCTCCCCGTCCTCCGTTGAAACTCCCGCGCTTGGTCCACCACCGCCGGCCCCACGTCTTCGTGTCAATCCGCCTGTTGAAGACATGTTGAGTGTATTCGAGAAAGTAAGGCTGGGAGAACGAGAAGAGGGTACGCGGAGGTGTCGAGGGGTGGTCAACGATCGAGATCAGCTCTTATCGGAGGAGCCGCGGTGAAAGGTGGTCGGTTTCGGGGGGCGCGTCGCTTAAAACCACGTGGAGCAGCAGGTGTTCAGCCGATTGTAGCTGGAGGTGATTCCTCGTAGAGAATGATATGATGGTTCTTCGTTGGCGGTACTTGACGGTGGTTCGACTCTGGGGGTTCAGGAGATCGAGAGGGTCCGGCAACAAGTGACTTCCCGGCAACTGAGGCGCTGTGGCGGTGCGGGGCTAGCTCCGATCATTCTAAGCTTAAACCACCATTGCTGCCAACTCTCGCGACAAGATGCTAAAGCTCGAAGATGAACTGGTAACTAGACTACTCTGACATTGTCTATCTGGAAATACGACTAAAATACAATACCACGAAAACCACGAAAACACAACCAAGGGCAACATATAAGCTAAACTCCCGCTCAAACGCATCCCAAACAAACCCGCCACCAATACCGAAATCATAGATGTCATTATTTTTTTCAGTCATTCTTATTTCCGGTAGTCAACAGACTACACAATGATATCCCAAGTTCATTGCTTAACTATGTTCTACGCGCCCGGAAACCCAGAATAGCTCCCGGCAGCTACTCACACATAATAGCGGGATATTAAACCTACAAAGAGGATCAGTATAGCACAGAGCCATACTGGCACGCCCATCTTAGGCGGAGCCTTCTGAGCAACTGCCACGGCACCCTGGGCGGCAAGCCCTACCGTGTTCTTTGCGCTTCCAACGGTAGTCTGCAACTTCTGCTGTGATTCCCTGAGCTGGTCCTCTAGAAGCGCAATCCTTGCTTTTGCGGCAGCAAGTTCATCATCTCCGCCTTCAGGTTGTTGGTTGAGTGAATACGTCGACTGCGAATATGTGGATGGAGGTTTGGAAGCTGGCTTTGAAACCGGGCCCACTGGTGCGTTCGGCATAGGACCCCCTTGCTCTCTGCTCAAGCGGGCCTGGGCAGGAGTATCAAACTGTGAAGCCATGTGTTAGACTCGGTAAATGAGTGATGCAGAAAGACTTACCGGATCCATTGCCCTCGCCTCAGTGTCCTCGGTGATAGCTGGAGTAACCATCCTGGTTTTGGCTTCTCCAGGTTGAAGGAAGACCACCCGGATCTTATTGTCATGGATAGCGCTCCTGTCCGTTTTTTCAACTTGTGGCCACTTTAAAGTATTCATCAGTGCCAGCTCATGTCAAAACACCAGAATAAACCTACAAGGTGCTGAATATTAATGGGCTCCCGATCCGCCGTGATAGCCACCGACTGGACCAAAAACTTGTCCCGGCATTTAAAGTCTGCTGGCGGGTCTTCCTTCATAGGCTGAAGGTGGACTATGGTATCCACCTGTCAGCATAGAACGCTTTCAAGTCTTCTGAGCGGCCATAGAAGCCCAAGCATACCTTGAACCTCAACCTCCTTCCCGGCCTCAATCCTCCCAGAGTTCGGACGCACACAGTACCTATTAGGGCACCAAAATTAGACCCCGAACCCATCAATTAACCCCTCGAATCCCGGGAACTCCTACTGTTTCGGCGCCGTAGTCTTGACCTATAATCCAACCACATATCAGCCACCACAGCTTCGGTATATACGCCACAAACCGTTGCACCTACCTTGAAAGCGACCGGCTCAAAGTGCATATTCTTTATATGCAGCGTCTGTGTCACCTCGCGATTGAACGGGCCTGTTGAATGTATATCGCCCCGCCATCAGTGGCTGCCCGTTGTGGGGACAAGACTCCGGGGCGGTGGATGGTAGGGGTGGATACGTACGTTCAAACGTGAGTTCTAAGGGCTCCACCTGGATGCTCATTTTGACTGTGGCAGCGGTGGTGGTAGTTGGTGTTTGGTGTAGAGGTGATAGTGGGATGGCGAGCTGGAGCTGTGTGTTGCAGGTGTAGTGGGGCAAGCAGTGGCCACGCTGGACTTGGTGGAGTGTGAGCGAGACGGCGGAGGTTGGAAGGGAAGGCGAGCGAGCGGTAATATCGGGGAGAGTGAAGGTCAAGTGAGAGACTGAGGATGGTCTGTGAGGGTGGAGGGAGGCGGTGTGCGAGTGTCAGTTGGAGAGGTATAGATAGATAGGTGGGATTGAGTTGGCCCAGGTTGAGCCGAGAAGGACAGTGAGCACATGCTCTCCAAACGGAACCTCATGCGCCCATCATGCACCCATGACATTTTGCGCTTGATTGCCAGAGTACACGGTTGATAAAAAAAACTTGAAGCCATATGGTTCAATATGACTGACTGCATGCTAGAAGACGAAGTGGCGATAGTTTGCCTGCTCGGTATTTATTTCCAATCTACCACCCTAGACTCCAATCCAAGAGTTACCACTCCCAGCGGTTGTGTTTATAATAACCATCAATCATCACCATCGCCAGATACTTTGACTGCAGTTGATTTGTAACGGCACTCCATTTGCAATTACGACTACCTGATTCATAGACCGAAAGTCTACAACCATTCGGCTACGGCCTATGTTTATGCCCCAGCCTCCATCACCACCGGCAGCCATACGTAAAATGATACGTGAAAGGAACTAAATACGACTATTACTAAACCCACCAAGCCCTGATGCTGTGCGGAATTACAAAGCAAAAAATGTATCAACCACTCATGAACAACCATGAGAACCGACAACCCACCAACATACTCCGAACCACCACAAATCCTACTCTCCAACCGTGTGTCAAACAGTGCCCTTTTCACCCTTTTCACCCTCCACGCCTCTGCAAACGCCAACATCTCGCGGATCCACGATACCCACACAAGCACCGACGCAGTTCACCACGTCACTGGGCTCAAGGAGATGCCATCCCGCCTTTGTGACTTTACTCCTTGGGCCGACCGTAACAGCAAACACATCTCCCAGCTTCTTCTTCTTCTTCACACCTTCATCACCGCCCTTTACCATCCCGTCCTTACTTCCCTCCTGTCTCCCTGCCTCCTGTATCTCTTCCGCCTTCACATCTTTCAAAACCTCAAACATGTCCTCATCGGTGCGATCATCACCGGCGCAGAACACCAAATCCGGAAGTGAGTCACCGTACTGCGCCAAAAGGCGACGTACGATCTCTCCCTTGTTCAAAGCTTTCGGGCGAATTTCAATGTTCGCTTTTCCTTCCATAACCTCCACATCCCATTCCTTGACAGCCTCCAACATGGACTTTCGACACTCCTCAGCCATGAACTTACCAAGTTGCATATCGGCGCGTCGATAATGCCAGGTGACGGCAATGTCTTTCATCTCAATGAATGAGCCCGGTGTCTTTTCGGTGTATGTCCGGAACACACGTTCTGCGACAGCTTGCCAGCCCATGTCCATTGTCTCTGCAAGGTTCTTCCATGCCGTGGTTTTGGGCTCCCGGATGAAACAGCCGTGCTCAGCCGACAACCCAAGTTCATCAATGTGCCCAAGCCACTGTGAGAGGAACTTGGTGTCGCGGCCGGAAATGATCCAGACAGCATTTGCTGGATCTTGGGCAAGTCTCTTCAGCGTTCTGACAACCCGGTCGGCGGGGATAGCCATTTGCGGATCTTGCACGATGGGCGTCAGGGTTCCGTCATAATCAAACATGAAAAGCCGAGTCTTTGCAGCCTTGTAGGATTTTAGCAGCCGGACGGAGTCAACCACTGGAGTGATAGGGTGTGCTTTATCCCGCTTGAGCTCAACGAGGAGCTTTCTCAAGAAGCGAGCATTCCAGGCTTGTGAAGTGTTGGTGCTAACATAATCCCAGAGCTTACGGAAATGGTCATCGCGCTCTTCCGGTGTAAAGTTGAGGCATTGTGCAATCTTCGCCGCGACTTGGTTGGTATTTGTAGGGTTGACAACGATGGCGTGTGGAATAGATTCCGCTGTTCCGGTGAACTCAGAAAGAATGACGTGCCCATGGGTATCTTTCTGGCAAATGATGTATTCGATGCTAGCGGTGTTCATGCCATCACGGACGGATGTTATAAGACCAAGATCGGCAACGCGGAGGAGTGCGTAATACTCTTGGGGCTTCAGATACTGGGGGTAGTGTTGTACGGGGGTATAATGGAGGGACCCAAAGCGCCCATTGATCTCGGAAACAAGTTCAGAGACTTGCACTTGAAGCGAAGAGGAATCCATGAGATGGGATGGTGAGGTGATTTGGATCAAAACGACCTGTTGCACAGTTAGAAACATACTGCATCACGCGGAATAGACCATATACCTTTTCAACCCATTCAGGATGATTCTCCAGGAAACGCTCGTACGCCCTCAGCTTCTGCAAGACTCCACGAACACCATCCAAGCGATCTCGCCCTACGATGATTTTGACGTCACCGTATGCGCCACGAATCTTTCGCATATTCTCTTCAACTCCAGGATCCGTTACCGCTGCTCTAACTTTCTGTACATCCATGCCAATCGGATTCACATGCACTGCGCAATGTGCACCAAACGTGTCCACCCCGGTGACGTTGCCCTTCTCGTCATACTTTTCTGTGTACCCCAGAATGCGTTTGCAACACGACACAAAGTGCGACTTGTAAGTTTCCGACTGGAATGACACCATATTTGCTGAGAGCATGCCTTCGAGGAGTTGTTTGCGTCGGGAAAGAATCTTGAAGATTTCCGATGACGGCCATGGCGCATGGATAAAGAGTCCGATGTACACGTCCCGCCCAAGGCGTTGCCGCAGAATTTCCGGAAGGACTAACAAATGGTAGTCGTGGATCCAGATGATGTCTCCTGGCTTGTAAACTTCGATGATAGAGTCGGCAAAGGCATTATTGAAACGAATATAATCCCTCCACCATCCCCTTTCTTCCATCATAGAGCCCTCCTCAGGAGAGAAGGTTTGAGGGATTATGTAATGGAAGGTTGGCCACAGAACTACGCCGTGTAAGCATCAAACTCTAACAAGGCCCGAGATACCACTTACCTCGCTCAGCATACTGTCTCCACCGAGCCATATCAGCCTCACCAAGTGGTAAGCCGCCATCATTCTCATCCCCAAGCCACACGGGTTTAAACTTCTGCCACCCTGCCTCCGGAACCTTCGCATCCAACACCTTCTGCAACTGCTCCCGTTCCTTGTGTCCTAGTCTTGGCTTTACCTCCGCCGGAGGTTTCGAATAATCTCCCTTCATGCTCATTCTATCGGCCGTACCACCCACGATGGGGATTGGAGGAGGAGCTTTCACTTTATTTAGAAGCTGCGCATTCAACGCAGGAAGATTCATATGTAGGCCATTCTGCGCGATTCTTGCATTCTGAAGATGTTGATCAGGGTTTGCCGGTTCCGCCGAGGAAATCTCCTTAATCTCTCCTGTCCAAGCGACGACGATGTGTTCCCAGTCCGACGTTTTTGCAGCTAGGTGCTTCATGGAGTCATAGAGGGCGGCATTTCCACGGCGAGGGGTAAGCTCCCATGCATCTCGGGCAGCATCATCCGTGTCTTTTTCAGCTTCAGTTTTGCGACGATAGGAGAAGGTGTAGGGTGTAAAGCAGGTCGCGCTGATGATCCGGCCGGAGAGAGCGAGCTCAGGAGGGGCTTCGCTGGGCTGCGGAAGCTCCTCGTCAAGTGTCTGTTGTTTCGAGAGGGGTGAGCTGCGCACGGGGACCGAGGGGCCGGAGAGATGGCGGTTGAGCATTGACTGCACGGCTTTCGGTAGCTGTTCGGCAGTGAAGCTCGAGGCCATGGTGATGGTTGAGATGGAGGTGTCGATAACTGCGTGGCCAGTAGGAGAGGTGGGAGGTGGGGGTGACGAAATACGTCGATTCAGGCACCGAAGGGTCCGGGCAACGGAGATGCAAGGCGAGGAATGAGGTCGTAGAAGCAGAAGGGTAGAGAGAATGGCTGAGGACAGATGGGATGTGATAGAACTGCAAACAGGAGAGAGCGGATGGGGCGTTGGGGGTGGGATTCGGGCAGTGGAGGTGTTGGGGATTCAAGCTCAGTTGGATGACGGGAGGAGATGCAGACAGCGGGGGCAGCTGTTGATGTACTGACAGTGACATCATTTTCCCGAATGAATCTCGTCCAGCCCCGCAATGATCACTGAGGGGGAGATGCCCACTTCTGACACTTCCGTCAATGAGGGGTTGCGTATAAGCCCGTCTGGAACATGTTATCTGGTTCGCCGGAAAAATACCAATATTCACAAGCCTCGAATAGCCTGGCAGAACGGTCCGGAACCCAGGCCCCAGCCAGCCATCTGGAATCCCACCCAACCACTCCGAGGGCCAATTACAGACACCCCAAAACAGACCAAAACCGTCAGAGTGTCGAGTATACAGCCCAGCCGGCTCAGCTCGTGCACCCACCCTCTGAAGCACAGGAGCAACGACGCAAGAGAGCCAGTAACTCAGGCTCGTGGAGTCGGCGCTGCTCGGATCAACGCCCGCGACCCGACTCCACCACCATGGAAGATCACAACGGTCATTCTCTCAGTAAGCCCGGAGTATCGGTATGCCGTCACAGGTATCAAACGGCGTGATGGTAAGATGATGACGGTTTGTCATTCCGCCGAGGGCATTGGGGGGGGGGGGGGGGGGGGTAAGGATTCGATTTTCCTCTCCACCATCCGAGAGTTCACCTGAGAGGTCATCGTCGTCAACCACCGTGCAACCTTTCAAAGCAAGTTGCTCTGGTGAATCTTAGGTAAGCGCATGTGTAATCACAACCAGCACGCAGCAGCATGTGGTGAAAGCCGTTCTTGAAGTCAACAATCCAGCACGGTTTCAAAAGCCCGTTATGAAAAGTCGTTGAATCGTTTAATCTACTTTAATCCACAGGCTCCCATCCTGACAACAACATTCAACCCAGCATTCTCCACTCCAACATAGCCCCTAATCATGACTTTCCAAAAGGGAAATAAAACAAACATAGCAGATATAAAAAAGGAAATAAACAATAATACCAAAGGTATCCTTCGCATCAAATCACCAATTCCAAACCACTACTGTAGTACCCATACACCTTGTACAAAACCAAAATGCTCTTCCGCAACAACTCCATCAAGGGGTAATGCACCTCGTAACAACATCCGCTGCATAATTATCCTTCTTCAAAGATGGGTGGAATTCCTATATGCGATGCCGCAGGGACTTCATCGATTGCTTTGAAACCTTCTCAGTGCGCGAGATACACGTTCCTACCGCATAATCTCTTCATAGATAAGGCCTGTGGATGTATCAGTATGATAATTCTTCTATAAAAGAGGGTGGCAGAGGAACTCACGTTTCAATTGCTCCTTTGTCAACTCATCCTTTCTACGATCAAAGTCGAAGAACTCATCCGGAATAGGGGGCGCAGTGGGCTCGTCTTCTGGATCATGGTATGGCTCAAGGTACGGATGCCGCAGGGCGTCCTCGACAGTGATGCGCTTCGCGGGATTGAAGGCCAGGAGCTTTTCTAACAGATCGAGAGCTTGCGGGGAGACCTTGGGGAACATGGCGGAGAAGGGGATTCGCTTCTTGAAGGGGAGAGATCGGATGTATTCACGGGCGCGGCGGGACTTGATGCCGTAGTAGTCCTCCATGGTGGGTGTTCCAAGCACGTCCAAAATGAGTGTGAGCTGGTGGTGGTCTGTGGATTGTCAGGACTGCAAGGAATTATCATATTGGGCGCACTTACAGTCCTTTCCGGGGAATAACGGCTTCCCGGAGAGCATCTCTGCCAGAATACAGCCCACACTCCATACATCGATCGCCTTTGTGTACTCCTTGAAGGTCAACATGATTTCTGGGGCACGGTACCATCTGGTGGCCACGTATTCCGTCATGAAACCGCTATTGTCTTCAGTGCTGGCCGCACTCCGAGCCAAACCAAAATCGCAGACTTTCAAGTCACAGTTCGCATTCAACAACAGATTACTTGGCTTCAAATCGCGATGCAACACATTTGCAGAGTGCATGGCCTTGAGAGCGCGCAAAGTCTGGTAGATGAAGTACTGGCAGTGATCATCACTGAGATCCTGGGTACGAATGACACGGTGCATGTCCGTCTCCATAAGCTCCTGGATGAGATACACCTCGCTGAAGGATTCATAGTCCCGCGGCTTCTGGATATCTAAGATCGAAATGATGTTTTCGTGGTTGAAGTAACGGAGGAGCTTCATTTCTCGCAGCGTGCGCAGGCAGAACATGGAATGGTCAAACGGAGTGATTTTCTTGATGGCAACCTTCTGTCCAGACGGCTTGTGAAGGGCAGAGCTAGAGACCTGTCAGTTCGGACTCTCACAAGCTGCACCGAGCTTTCAAGATTGAGGTGAGCAGACCAGACAACGCCATATGCCCCTTCGCCGACGACATCAAGGATCTCATACTGGTCGCTGACGTTGAAGCTGATCTTGCGGGACGACTGGCGTTGCGACATGGCGGCGAGTGGTGGGGAGGGTGAATGGGGGAGCAAGTGGGCCTGGGACACAGGTTAGATGGCGGGAGTCTTTCGCCTGGGAGAGCTGGAGGTGGGGAACGAGGGGTAGCGCGATGACAGTTGGTGCGGCACGGTGCGGCTAACTCACCAATAATCAATCCAACAGGAACACTCTACCGTGACCTGTGCAAACGAGAGGAGGATATGTTGGCAGAGAAAGAGAGGATGTTGGGATGCTCTGGGCAAGATGGTCGGCGGTGAAGGCGCAGTCAGAAAGCCGGGCAGCAGTTTGAGGGAGACTTCAAAATGCGGACCTGATGTGCCCCCACTCCGGAGCTTTAAACATGCACCAGGGGTTATGTAGCGCACAACTTCTCCTCGAATAAAGTGACAAAGGATATCATCGAGCCCTACGAACAGAAGAGACGGCAGGACTCAGGAGATGGTTCTCGAAAGGCCTCAAGGGCCTTCGTGAAGTGGTTGGCCCAGCAGTCAAGGGCTCGTGATTCCCAAATGTCGAATTCTGCAGTGGCCCGTCCATCTTCTGGCTGTTCACCGTTCAGAAATTGTCACCAAAGTTGAATCAACTCCCAGGCGGCGCCCCAAGACAGACATAGTCTGCCGCAGCATAACACCGCATGGTCTCGTCGCTTGCGAAACGCCCGCGAAACGTTGCATTACTGAGCACTAACGGACGTAGCCGCAGGGCTACATGGCCGTGGAAACCGTCAATTTTAGCAACTCAGGTAATGTGGCGATGCTAATATAACCTGGCTCACCGCGTCGACCATATTCAAAATGTTGTACTGGTGGCTTTAGCTGGTTGAACTTCACGACACTATTGGCCGGGAACTCCTCGATCGACGTCGTGCTTTACTATTGCAGGAGCACAGCCTCTTTCGTCCTAACTGACCACGACCAGGGGAGCAAAGCTTTGGTTGTGAGAAAGCCCACATCATTGCATGGAAGGTAGAAGCATGTCAGACATTCCAATTCATCGTGTAAGCCCGAGTTTCAAATTCCATTCTCCCCAGCGGAACCTAACTATTACTATGCAAGAAATCTATGCATCCTCCACCTCCCGTCAAGTATCGTGGAATCAGCCCTCATACTAATTCACTCACTACATGTTAACGCCTTCTCGCCCATCCCGTCACAACTCAGAAACGCCAACCATTGCTGCCACAAGACCAACACCCTACAAGAAAAACAAACACTATGAAGCAACAAACTCAGACAGTAGTTTGAGCCAAATTAATCGACCCTTTGGGCAGATACGGCAATCGGTGTTGCATTCTCCTCGCGCGGAGGCGCAATGTCGCCGTTAACGGTCACAGTGGCGCCACCGGCCTTTTCCTCGTCTGTTAATGCCTTCGAGCCCTCATTCTTGGCCTCGTCTGAGATGGCAGTGAGTCGAGAAACAAAGGACTGGCCCCAGAATGCACTGCACCGTTTGTTAATACAGTCTGCATGGGACTAACCATGAATTCAACAATGATGCATACCTTGTATATTTGCTCACATAGGCATAAAGCTTCTCGTGGTTGGCCTTTCGGAGATCCGCGGGTAATGTGATAGCCTCGTGAATTGCATTCGCCAGCTCTTCGGTATTCCATGGGTTGACAACGATGCTGCCATTCAGACTTTGAGCCGCGCCAGTAAACTCGGAGAGAATCATAACACCATGGCGCTTCTGCTGGGTTGCGATGTATTCATACGAGACGAGATTCATACCATCGCGGGTGGACGACACAAGGCAGACATCGGACACGGCGTACAGGGCGATAAGTTCCTCAAATGCCACAGACTTGTGCATAAAATGAATGGGCATGAACTCAACAGTGCCTGTTATTGCCTTGTTAGATAAGAACCTTATGAATTACGCGGGAAACACACCAAATCGTCCGTTTATCCGTCCGACCAGCTCGTTAACAACGGCGCGGAGATTCTGGTACTCCTCCACATCGCCACGGCTGGGGACAGCGACCTGGACCAGAACAACCTTACCAATCCACTCAGGGTGCTCATTAAGGAAAACCTCAAGTGCATGGAGTTTTTGTGGAACTCCCTTGATGTAATCGAGGCGATCCACTCCGACAATCAACTTGACTCCCTGGAACTTCTTCTCCAGCTGTGCGATACGCTCTTGCACACTCGGCTTCTGAAGGCCCTCGGTGAACTTTTCGGGATCGATACCGATGGGGAAAGCGCCAACCGCCCGAAGGATACCTTTGTACTCGACGGCGTTTGGAGTTGTCGTCAGACGCCTTCATTCAATGTCAGTACTATTTCCTTATCATATAGCTCTACTAAAACTCACAATATCCGGGAGCAAGAGCTCAAAAAGTGCCTAGCGTAGTCAAACGTGTGGAAGCCCAACAGGTCGCAGTGCAAGACGCCCTCTAGGATCTCTTCGCGCACCGGCAAAATACGATAAATCTCGCTGCTCGGGAATGGTGTGTGCAGGAAGAATCCAATCTTCACATTCTTGACGCGATCACCAAGCTCTTCTCGCAACATGGCCGGCATCAGCATCAAGTGGTAGTCGTGTACCCATACGATGTCATTGTCCTTCACTTGCTTTGCGACTTGCTGGGCGAATATGCGATTCGCGTCCCGATACGCAACCCAGGCATTCTCGTCGAAGGAAATCTCGCCAGGGTGATAGTGGAAAAGTGGCCAAAGGATCGAATCTGAGAAAGTTAGCACATCGATACGTGATTCAGTGATTCAACCATACTTGAGAATCCGTTGTCTATAATTCAGTCAGATAACGCTCACTTGCATAAATTTGGTCACTCACAATGCCTGTCTGCCATCTCGTCGGGGAGCCATATCGGTACTGCGTTGTACTGCTCCTTGAGTTCTTGCTCAACTTTTGCAATGTCCTGTTCCGGTAGTTCCAATCCAGGCCAGCCGAACCAGCTGAAAGTTGTCGTCTTGGTCATGCCAGACAAACCGCTCACCAGGCCTCCTGAGGACATGGAGTAACTGTAATTCCCGGAATCCTTCTTCTTGATGGTGATCGGGAGCCTATTGCTCACCATGATCAGGTTGTGCTCGTTTGTGCTCATAGTGGCGATTGTATCCGATGGATTATAGTGGGCTGTAGTGGTGCAGGCGTGCTTTAGACGATCGGCCAGAGCTGGCGGAGTGGTTGATGGGTCACCGGTGCTACTGGAGGAGGACGAGACAGGCGGGTTCAAATGGCTGCAAGCTCAAAACTGCAGAAGAGTTCGAGTTACGTAGGGGATGATGGAAGGTTGGCGAGAGAGACAGAGCAGGCGGAGGGGGTTTTTGAAGATGACTGGCTCAGTGCTGGTGGGGGTCGATAGGATGGATGTAATCAGCTTGTTGGGGGGGGGGGGGGATGGCGGGGGGGGGGGGGGGGGGGGGGGGGGGGGAGGGGAGCAAGAGGAGGGAATGGAGGATAGATGAATATGACAGGCGGAAAGCTGTGGTGTCGGACAGAGCAGAGGGTTGAGGGGGGTGGGACTGGCGGGACTGGCGGGACTGGCGGGATGACTGGCGGGACTGGCGGGATGATGATTGCAAAATCAAGTATGACGTTGGTGTTGCCCCGCTGAAGCGGGAGCTCTCTGGCATGGCACGAAGAAGACGGAACATGACACAAACAGCATGATGAGAGAGCGTCCACTAGGTAGAGGGGCAGGGGACGGAAGGGGAAGCCGTACGATGGAGAGCGCATAGAAAGCACAGAGAGAGCTTGAGGACTTTTCTGCGGAATTTCCAGTGTGCTCCAGGACGGGGCAGACAGGCACCACAAGCTTTAGGGCGCGTGGTGTGGATGGATGGCTACGGATGCATTGCTCGTGGGTGATGATGATGATGGTGGGGCATGCCACCACCAAGCTCCCGCCCATGCCTACCACCAACCTCAGAGTTTCACCACCACCACCACATCCTTTCTTTCACCTCGCCTACCGGCCCTGCACCGTCCTGTACCACTAAAGCGCCCGCTGGCCTCACCATCTCGCTCAGCACAAGGCTGTGTGCTTCCATTCCGGCCCACACCCCCCCCCCAGCACTCTGCTGCTCTTTGTCCGCTGCCCGCCGCCAAACGCGCAGCCGCTGACGAACGCCCTCAGCCCACTCTAAGCCGGTACTGCTCCCCGCGTCTCCGACTTTCTTCAGGAACCTCCCGCTTCATCCTCCCCGCTGGTCCATTCCCTCCTCCAACTGTTCTGCGACCGCACTCAACACTCTTGCCAGCCAGCTGAACAAAATGTTGACACTTCCGCTGCGCCAGGAGCAGCGCTGGATTCGGTCTCCGATCAAAGAAACGCTCGATGCTTGCCTTAGCTACGATGAAGAAACGGATGGGATGCGGTTAAACCAGTGCGATCTCCACCTTTCCCTGTCAGAAAGTGCCTTTGGACTTGTCATTAACCGCCCTCAGGTACACACTTCAACGCGAAATCGGCAGAGGCTCGTTCGGTGCCGTCCACTACGCCGTAGACACGGATGGAAATGAATATGCCATTAAAGAGTTCTCCAAATCGCGGTTACGCAGACGATCCCAAGCACATCTGTTACGACGCCCTCGCGGTGGAACCTTTTCTCCCGGACACCGGCGCTCTGTATCGGATATATTCCGCGAACGCGAGGCCGGAAACCCATTGTACCTGATCCGTGAAGAGATTGCTATTCTAAAAAAACTCGACCATCCGAATATAGTCAGGTTATACGAAGTTCTAGACGACCCAAGTGGGGACTCGCTGTACATGGTTATGGAGATGTGTGAAAAGGGCGCCATTCTAGATGTTGATCTGGGCAGAACGGCCGTACCTTACACAGAGGATACATGTCGGATGTGGTTCCGCGATATGTTGCTTGGGGTAGAGTACCGTACGGTTTCTTATGTCCATGTTGCCGTTCGGCCCACTAACATTTAACTCTCCTAGTGCACGCGCAGGGCATAGTTCATAGAGACATTAAGCCCGATAATCTTCTTGTCAATCGCGATGACGTGCTAAAGATTGTCGATTTTGGAGTAAGTGAAACTTTTGAAAAGTCCGGACCGATGCGAACGTCCAAAACCGCTGGTAGCCCTGCATTTGTTCCACCGGAACTCTGCTACGTTGGTCATGGCGATGTCAGCGGGACTGCGGTTGACGTTTGGTCAATGGGAGTTACACTCTACTGTCTCCTTTTCGGATGTCTTCCTTTTGCGGAAAGGAGTCTCATGGAGCTTTGTGAGGCAATCAAGAATAATGAGTAAGTGTCTCGGTATTTTCAATGCATGAATAACTTGGCTGATATTCTATGGACCTTGTTATGCCCCAACAGTATCACAAGATGTACGAGATCTGTTGATGAAGATGCTTGAAAAGGACCCTTCCAAACGAATCACGATATCCGAAATGCGGGAGCATCCGTGGGTGACACGGCATGGACAAGATGAACTGTTGCCGTATGAAGAGAACACGGCAGAATTCATTGCAACACCAAACGCTGAAGAAGTCGCGCATGCTGTTACGAAGAGTATCCATAACATCATGGCTGTGGTGAGTCGCGATTTCGGCCATCCTGTCTGTCAGACATTTCTGATCATGCTCGTTTTTCCAGGTGCGGGCCGTCCGTAAACTCAAACGATTAATCCGTAAGCGTCGGGAAGAACAAGCAGCCGCTCAACAACATAACGGAACAACCTCCCCGACTGCGCCCGACAATGTCCACCCGTCCCCGAGCACCGAACGATTAAGCATGGAATCCGTATCCAACGCTCTCCCCACTGCCCCCGTGGACGGGGCTTCCTCACCTCAACCAAAGAACCGTCCACGATCAACCACGCTTCCCATCATTGTCACGGATCACGAGATACTACATCATGGATCCAACGACTACGATACCCATCCAGGAGCCCTGCAACTACCTCCCATCGACACATGCGCAGGCTCCGTACCACGAAGCATGCAAAACGCCGACCTGGACACCTTCTTTGCGGAAAGTCCAGTCGAAATGGACATGGGCGAGCGGGGCTGGGTACTACTCCAACCGAAATCCCAGCGGACAGAAGATGCATGATTAACCTCGAGTCAATGCTTTTTGGTTTCTATTTTTTTTCCATTACAACCGGCGTTTGGGATGCGGGAAATGCAATGCAATTTGAGTTGAAGCGGATGGTATTAGAACCCGTCAATTTTATTTGGGAACTGTGAATATGTTACATACTCTTTTTTCCTTTTTTTCTCTATTTTTCTTGCTGTGTGTGCATACACTACCAATGGCATTTTTAGCGAAATGACGGGGAATGAGAAATATTAACATGTATTGTGGATTATTTTTGGTCGTCTCGTCTCATCTCTATACAACTCTTCCCTTGTCCCCCGATCCGAGTTGTATGAGTTGGGAGAAGTACTATACGGTGATCTGATGTCACTCGGCTCCGTGAAGGTCTGACAGTCGGATAAAAAGTGAATCGAAACTTGAACTCCCTCCACCCCGGTATCGTATATTCATTGATACCATCCCGAATATTAAATTTGGAACCACTTCCGTGCCACTCGTGACATCACTGCCCAACTCTCCGACTCAACTCAACCCATTTCAATATTTTCCCTGCAATACGACTCGACTCGGGCAGTACTTGTACGAGAGCATAACATGCCAGAATATAGTACGGCTCATATGTCGTCTGGCAGCATGGGAGTTCTGTAGAATCCGAGTCTGAGTCAATCCGCGCCCATGATTTCAGGCATTAGTGTCGAATTCTTTCAGCTTCGATGCATAGACCTGAGACCGTGGCACACAACATAACAGAACACCGTTAAAGACGGGCTATCATAAGCGAGGGAAGCAAACTCATGTAGCTGGTGGAGGAATCCAAATGTATAAGTATCTAGATAATTGGCACTAGCATCATGTACTGATGTGCACGTAGATGTGATGTTGGTTGAATAGCATTATATCAGATATCTACCGTACAAAGCCGAATCTGGGTGTAAATTATATTTCGAATTTGAGGCTTTTCCCGTCCTTTCCAACCCTATTGTATTGGTAATCTTATCATCATCATCATCATCATCATCATTAAGAGCACGAGAGCGACATTACAATCACTTATCCCACTCCCCAGCACAAGAAGAAGAGAATGCAAGAACAAAGAGAAACCTATGATTATCCATCTATCTTATCCATCTCCCCATCCAGGGTGGCCCATTACGCCGCCTAGTCTAGTGTAGGATCACACGATATCATGAACTAGCTATCCGAAGACATTCAGAAAAACATAGGAAAGACAAAACAGAGCAACAAAAAAAATACAGACGGAGGAAATGGGTATGGAAAGGGCAAGAAAGAAAACTCATGCTTAAAGACGAGGATGGGGAGGAGGAGGAGGAGGGATATCTCACACGTAAAACGCCACAGTGGACATCGAACAATTCTTTCAATAGTAGTTAATAATAGTAGAAACAGTAGTAGTAATAAAAGTAATGCTAAACAGCAACACAAGTCTAAACCGATGATAAAGACACAGAACACGTAATCCTAATCATGATACTCCGCATCCCACACATCCACGCCCTCACCCCACCACCCAGAATCGCGCACATTCAGGGATAACCTAACCTATCTTACTGAAACTCCTCCAAATACTCTGCGGCCTTTTCCAACCTATTCACTAGATCCTTTACATCCTGGAGATAAATCCTTGGGGGGACTCTAACCTCCACTCTCGCCTTTGTAGGGCTCTGACAAGAATTCTCCAGCCAAGTTTTTTCCTCCGCTCTAAACCGTACCCATTTCGCCAATCGCTGCAGCTGCTCCTTCCCGCTAACCGCGAACCACATTTTCCCGTGTTCTGGGTCGTCTTCAGTGATTTCCTTGCCAGAGGGGTGTTGCAGTTCCTCTGCCTTCTCAACGACAATCCAGTGCCCCCAGTCTTCCTCCTTCTCGTAGTGGTAGAGGAAAAGATAGTACATGTTACCCAACACATCTCTCCCGAGCGGGTTGGTACGTAACGAGAGTTTCCGATGCGCCATCCAAAATTTCCTTGATGCCTGATGGAGGAGTTTCTTGTGTGCGGTTTGGGCCGCGGCGTAGCGTTCATCGAACTCGGCCTTGTTGGCGGCTGTGACGGTAAGGCGCTGTTTCTGGAGTTCGGGTTTCGTGACTTCGCGCCATGTGCTTTCGAGGCGTTTGGTTTCCTCGACTTGCGCTTTGTGGTTGGCCTTGTCTTTGATTTCGTCGGCTTCGAGCTGGGCGCGGATCCCGGGCGTGGACACGGCGAACTCGAGCAACCATGTTATGATGTCGAGGCGGTGTGATTCGGGTGCGTTGGGAGCTTCGGCAACGGCGGCGGGGAGATCGATGAGTTGGTCGAGGAAGTCGCGGGCTGGGTCGAAGAGGTTTGGGGAGTCGGCGGGAGTTTTGGAGAGGGTCTTGACGAGATCGTAGGTGATGTCGGGATGCAACATGAAACCGGGAGGGGGGTCGTCATTGATGATTGTCATCAGGGAAATGAGAAGGTTTTTGTACAGGAGATCAGTCCATTCGCCATTGGGATTGTTGAGGATCGTGCGGTACTTGGAGGCGAGTTTCTTTTGGAAATGCTTCTCAAACCGAAGCACAAACTCGCGGATTTGCCTGTACAAGTTAGCATCTGCTGGATACCAAAGCTCAAGAAAACTTACAGTCGAGCGCGGATGATACCGATCGGAAAGTCTATCGCAATGTACTCAAAATGCGGGGGTTCCACATTCCTTGGCTTCTTGACATAGGGTTTAGATGGCATCTGAATTGTTGGCATGATCATCACGGGCGGAGCTTCAGGCGCAATCGTCATTATCTTCTGCACGATCTCATTTTTCGCATCCTCATCCCCGGCGACAGCCGCCTTTTCAGCCTGAGCCTTCAGCCTCGCCTTTTCCTTATATCGCTTCTGCTGTTCCGCCTTTTTCCTCTTGCGCTCTTCTTCCGTCATGGGAACCCTCTTCGGCATACCATCCGAGCCGACGGGGCTGTCGGTTGGAGCAGTCTTGTACCCCATTGACTTTCCGCTCTCTTCCCTTTGCTTGCGATCCAGTTCCTTCGCCTTCGCCAGTTCCTCGTCATTGTTCAACAGCTCCTGCACGGTCTTTCCGGTGATTTGGGACAGATGCTTGATGTTCCCAGCGAGCGGGAGCCCGGCTTTCTTTCGATGCGCTGAGCAGTTGCAATTGCCAGAACACACAGGACATTTGTAGATATATGGGGTATCGGATGCATGACCAAGGATATTGGACAAATCCTTTGGTCGCGGCGTGGAAATTATGGTGTTGTAATCCTGACTGTACCGAGTATCAAGGCATCCCGGACTATACGTAGCAGCAATTAGTCTTCATTCATGCATCGACAATCGAGACTCGGTGCATAGCATTAATCACACCAGGAGGGACAACGCACCACCATGCCAAATCACACTTTACAGTCTTCCCCTTCGCTCTCGTCTTGAGAACTGTGCACGATGCAAATTGTACCACGAATACATGACACATATGGCACATCCGTGATCCTGGCGGATGGTCATTCTTGATCTTGCGACCACTAGGCGCAATGGTGTATCCTTCTGGGATTGGTTTTTTCGGGCCCTTGATGGAGCTCTGCGACGGCGTTCCAGAGAAGCTGTTATTCAACATTGAAACATCCGTTTCAGCTTCATCTCCGGCGTCACTTCCGCTCGACGAACTCGTGGCAACAGCAAGACCATTCTTCGCCCTCCCTTTCTTTGTCACTTCACCGGGAAGCTGAGTGATGGTGCTCTTCCGTTTCCGCTGCCTCTTGGAGCTGTCGAGTTCACCTCCGGACCCATCGGCAGCAGCAGCAGCTTCTCTGGCAACCTGATCCTCGACATCAGTACTGCCTGATGCCTGAGAATCATCAATTTCATCAGTTGAGGCCTTTGACATTCTATCCTTCCCGCTATTTCCGGAATCCGAAGCAGTGCCCTCCTCGTCGTTTTCTGTGAGCTCCGAAACTGTAGCGTCGGACATGGTGACATCACCGTCAATATCATCGGATTCCGGGGATGTCCTGGCGGTGTTTGTAGACGAAGAGTTTACGGTTGCAGTATTTTTGATGGGCCGGGTTGTTTCAGTGGGCGACGGTATCCGCGACGAGTTATCGGAGGTGGAATGCGTGGTCGAGGTAGCGACGGTTGGAACCTCAGAAGCTGGCTTGTTGATGGCCGTGAACGCCATTTGTTTGGCGAAACAAAGAAGAAATGGGCGGCGCGCCCTTGCGAATGGTTCGTGGCAGAAGTGTTGTTGCGACCGTGTGAGTTGTCCGGTAGAGTGAGATCAGCAGATACAAAAGCTACCAGGATATAAATTCGTGGAAGCTTGAGTTGCAGAGGTATAGAAGATTATATGTTTTTTTTATTTAATGGTCGAAATATGTTGTTTTGTTGGTTGGGTTGTGGGGGAGCTTGGTGGCGATGGCGATGGTGATGCAGTGATGGTGGATGTTGGGGGAAGCGAAGGGGAGAAGAGAGAACGAAGAAAAGGGCGGACAGCGAAGAAAGAGTTTAACTAGTAGCAAAGTCATGGTGCTACGGTACGCGTTCCTGGGCGAAACAGGGCGACGCGACACAAGTGGGCCTTGATGGATTAGATTAGATTAGATTGTCTGAACAGGGGAGGGGGGTGCCGAAGTGTCTTTAAAATGCAACAGCGCCAGCAGGAGAGTGGTGGAGAAGGAATGAGTTTTGTCATGGGAATGGGGAGAGCCGGGTGGAGAGGCCTTGGAACAACACTGACGTCGTCTTTTACATATAGTTCTGAATCCAGGAAGCTGATACTGCGAGGTATCTCCCATCTGTCTCCTTTTCAGACACTATCACGTGGGAGCAGAGATCCCCAAAGTACCCCAATCAGCATTGTCTGAAATGCTCCATGTGAACAGTCCTAGGGTTCATCGTTACAACTCAGCAACAACTCAGCAACAACTCAGCCACTTCCGCCACCCCAGTGTGTTTGGATCATCACGTCTAGCTCCATTCAACTCGGCCTTCCATCAACGCCATTGTCTTTGGACCATCACGTTTAGCTCTCGCCTTTGCTCAAATTTCATTATCCGCCAATAATTACATTATTAAAAACCTTATAAAACATTGCTACTCATTCCACATTGAACACTGCCACTCCTCAGTCGACCCTCCTATTCTTGCCCGGCGTCTTCTCTCGCCTCTTCCCCTCTGCCGCAATCGTCGACCTCATGTACCCAAGACTCGCAGGATCATGACGGACACTAACCCTCCTGCTCTCCCTCATATCACTCGGGTACGGTACAGGAGGTACCGACACCTGAAGCTTAATCTCCCCCAATGGCACCCTCTTCTTCCCTTTCCTCAACCCCAGCGGCTGCCTCGGCATTTTAGCATGAACGGATCTGCGCCTCCCCAAACCCACCGGTCTATTTTCCTGGTCGAATGCCGGATTGTCGGGCCTCAAAACCAAAGCCTTGCGCCTATTCTCCTTATCCTTATTCCTGGACGCAAGCGATTTTTGTGGTGGTATACTTCCCCATCCTATCTGTGACTGGGTCTGTCGGTGTTTTTTCTCCTCGGCGTATATGAGAAAGTTGCTTTGCAAGGAGCGGGCCCAGTTTTCTTGGTCATTTAATGCAATGTTGCTGCCCGGGATGATGTCTTTGTTGCTACCGGAACGCAGAGACTCGAGAATCGTGGTTCGAGTCTTGGGGCGGAGAATGTGGGCAGGGACTTCGAGACTAGGCGCGGTACCTAGGAAGTCGGGGTCGCGGTAGACTTCTAATTTCGGCCCCGGGGGTGGTGGTTGAATGTGGATTTCTCCGTAGTATGATTCATCGGAATGCGTAGACTCCGTGTCCGAGTTGGCGGCTTCATTTTCGGCGTTTTGGGCAGCCGAAATCGAAGAATGTTGATCAGCTTGAATCTCTGTTTCCGCTGCTGCGGGTTCAATCGATGGCTCTTGCTGAGTGGAAGAGGTCTCTTGCTCGGAGATGAAAACCGGAATGTCGATCGACTTGTCGCAGTCAGGCATGGGCGACTCGTCCGCTACATCATCGAAAACTACAAACGGCAAGTCTTTGAATTCTTCAACAAACTCCCCATTCATAGAATCTAGAGAGAGATCCTTAAAGCCATGTTTCAATTGTTCAAGTGACTTCGACGAAGATGGGGTTGGGAGATGTCGAGTCACAGTTGGTGACGTGGCGAGGATCGGAGTGCTCGGATGCTTGGGCGAAAATGTCGAGTTGCGCCTTTTAGCAACAGATGAAGGAGCTGTTGAAGAGGAAATCATGGTGATGGCGACGTATGAAATGCTTCGACTCGATGATGGTGCTGTATCTGATGAGATGACGAGATGAGTATGGTGATATAAGGATACAGAACAAAGGCAGTCCACCCTCGGGACCATGAAAGATGAGTTCAACCTCAAAGGGCTCAAGTTGGACCAAAACACTTTATTGAGGTTATCGAGATAATTGGATCACTCAAGCTTCACAAATGCCAAAGAGACAAAGGACTCATAGATCCGGATTAGGTCTCCGGACAACTTGACTCGCCGCACCTAATCAATCCCACGTAGCAGCGTCAAATAGCTCTGATCATTAAAATTGGTATCCATGAATACAATTGGCAGCATAAATGCCCCAATTGATGATTATCTTCAATCCGAGTCACTGCTCTGATCCCCCAAAAAGTCCAGTTCCGCCAGTCCTCTCGCCAACTAAGTACCTTAGTCAGTATCTCAATCGTCACATGTTTTCCAGATGAACAAAACCAGAACGTACCTTTCTCTTTGGCTTTCCATCTTCATCTTCATCTTCATCGTCCTCATCACCCTCATCCTCGCTATCCATCACTGCTTGTCGTCTCCTGTCCACCTTCCTCGTCGCGCGAGTCCCTCTAGTGCTAAACTCCTCAGCGCCCTGCTGAATCTCCTCTACCTCCGCTCTCAATTCTCTCTCTTCTTTGATCTTCTTCGCCTTCGAAAGTGAAAACTGCCCCTCCAATCCAATCTCCTTTAACAGATTCTGTAGATGTCTAATCTTCGCCGCTGCCGTATCGTACTGTGCGAGTTCTTTGGACCATATCCGTCGAACTCCGCATTTGACAAGCTGACCTTGTAGTGCCTTAATCTTGGATTCTGACGGATTCAAATCTGAAACCTTTTCAGATGCCTTTTTGGCGCGCTTTGTGACTGGTTTTGAACTGGGAGAAGTGGGGGTTTTGGACTTTGATTTGGACTTCCTGGGGCCTCGTTTTCGGGGTGGGGTATTATCTTCGAGCTCAGATAGCGGGTCATCTCCAAAATCATCATCGCCTGTTGTCTGGGGTGGAGGAGTAGATGGCCTTACTTCGACCGACGCCGACGGCGTGACTTTGGATTTCTTCGGGGAGGGTTGAGGAAGTTTTGTCTCAAAATCGGAATCACGATCAGAAAGAATTGAGGAGTCATCGCCGTCATATTCCTTTTTGACTGGAGATTCCACTTTCTTCCTGGGCGCTGGCCGTTTTCGTTTCTTCGGAGCTTTGTCTTCTGATTCATTTTCGGCATCGGTGCCAGACGGAAGTGCGTCGTGCATCTTGGACGATTTAACTGGAGACTCCTTCACTGTGGGTTTCGATGCCTTCGGTTTTCTCCCACGTTTAGCTGGTTCGGGGTCCTCATCGCCCTCAGCGTTTTCATCCTCAGCTTTACGTGCGGCTGGCTTCTTTTCCGTCCGGACTCGTTTCTTCGGTGGTGATGGAGTGTGCGCGTTATTCTCCAGTATTTGCTGAATGCGCTCATCAGTTCCTGCTCACTGCTATTACAATTCCCAGTTCCGCGCCACCGAACGCTCACCACTTCCTGTTGAATCAAAGTCTTGCTTTCTGATTTCCAGTAGGGATCGGTCTTGAAGAACTCTGGCTCAAGCCCAAGTTCCTTCTCCGCCAGTGTGCGAATGTACTTTATCGTGATCAGCTCCGGATTGGCCTTGAACTCGCGGGCAATGGTGACCCGGATTGCAGCAGCAATACGCGCATCGGCATCTTCGTCGCGAGACATGTGAGAGGTGGGAGAGGCGGGGTTTGTGCGGCGCGGGTTCGGCGATGTCGCGACGGTGGTGGTTGCGATGGTTTTCAATTGACGCGTTGCGCTGCGATGATGCACGATGAGGCGTGGGGCAACTGGCGCGATGGGTTGGTGGACCGAGGATTGGGGAAGTGGATTGAGGAGACACCTGAGGTGAAATACTCTAGTACTACCACAGCTGTGATAGATTTGGTGATGGATGGGGCTCAACGCTGTGCAACTTTGAGGACCACTCGTATGATATTGAAAACTTTACAATGGGTGCACATTCCCTCAACAGTTCTGTGTTGTACAGTCGAGTACGATTGAATTGTAATTGGAACTTTGAGAAGGAGTGCAAAAGAACCCGAAGAGCGGGGCTCTCTCAAGCTCAATCTTTCGGTACTACACTTTCTGCGCAATTGGCCCAAGCAGAATTGCTTTTGTCTCCAGTCCTCCAAGACCAATTTACGCAAGTTAACACATATCCTCAGACAATACTCTAACTAAGTATATTATATCTTTTTTTTCAGCTGTCAACATCGCACAGTGAATACCCAGGCTGCTGGCCCTTCGAGGTGTGAGCATTGGTGACATCGACCATCACTCGGTTTTTCTCAAAATGGAAAAACGGTAACAGAGTGATCATGCGTGATAGTGAGTGATCGATAATGCCACAAACTCTCCCTCAATTTGAGCTAGAGGTTCTGGCTATTTTGATGTTGAAATCATAGTTTTGCTTCAAAAGATCTTAAAGAAGGGTTCTATGTGGTAAAACCCCATAAAGACAGAGAATTGCGTCAGCTAGAGTACAAGAAAGAACCGAGCCATTGTTCATGTAGCACATTCGCAAGAACTACGATATCCACAGTTTGACACCAGTTGGCTGTTTGGATGTCGTGGATGTCGTGATTCTGTGGCGCTGGCAGATGTTCTCCATATCGTATGACTCGTTTTATGGATCTTGCTCTGACCGATGGAATTAAACTCATCAGTGTGCATGAGGGGGTATTGATATATACGCGCACTAAATACGCTATATATCAGTAAAACTGAGAATGGGAGTCTGTGAAAAAGGGTTGGAAGGATGGGGCGAGTAGTTGTCAAAAATGACTCTGACTCCAACATGACTTGCATACTCTACGTATCGATGGCGCATCACTTCGGCGACTCAAGGTAACTGGGGCTGGGTATGAAGCGGATTGCTTATTCCGCCAGGAAATAAAGGACTTTTCCCCAAATTGATAGACATAACCAAGGGCCGAGTCAATAGATTGAGCCGAACCGCAGCTCAATATGAAATCAGGATATCTGGACCATATGTGGACCTCTGGAGCAATGGTTGGATGACAACCAGTAATCGGGGAATGAGGCACATGGCACTATCTACTACACCCGCAGACGCTGTTATTATGGATCCAAAAACCCTCAGGCAGCTGAAGTATGAGATGATTATCCGTTGTTTGTTGCTCCGTGAATTTCTTGGCATGTGACTCGGGTGTGAATTAGCATCATCTTCATCTTCCACTCAAAATACCTGGTGTTTAGGGCGTTCAACCGGCATCGATGGCTACCAGAAGGCAAATACCAATCCAACATATTGCTCGAAAATATGATGTATCATGTCAGTCTGAGACATGCGCAACACCTTCAATATTTTCATCCCACTGTGCATCCGAACCGTGCCAATAATCATACACGACCGGACGCGTAAAGCTCTTCGCCGGACTTGCGGAGTAATACCAGCAACGGCCCAAGAAACCCCTCTTCGAGAAGGAAATGCAGGTATCAAACTCACCGCGGTGATCGGCAAGTAATATCGGAACTGGATCTTTCATGCCACGATCTAAATATCAGCGATCATGCGATAGGCTGATCGTTGTGCACTGGGTAGTGTTTACGATCGTAGTTACTGGATGACGGAAACGTAAGAGTATAGGTATATTCCTTTTTTTCATTGGTTCGCCTTGCAGATTCAAGATTGGGGCCAGTTCTTCTCTACATGGCGTGTTCCAATGGGAATCATCGTCATGATCCTGAGCTATATCCCCCAAGCCCTCGGTTATGGGTAGGGTCTGGTCAGGCAACACGTACTCCAAGGCTAAACAGGATTGCTATCCAATACGAGTCGTGAGTTCACAGAGTTTGACGTCGGATCGCCGCTACTAACGTTAAAATAAACCTCCTCGCAGCTACGTTACATCACCGAAGCATCGCCCCCACGTTTCTCAGCACGGAGTTCGGATCCTGTAGTTCGAGCTTCCCCCACCCGTATAGAATCGCCTTGCAGAAGGTTCTGCACATCAGGTTCTCATCCCCATGTCTCATAATCAGACCACTTTGCTCAGTACCGAGATCTCACCACAGGCGATGTCGATGACGCTCAGCTCCTAACAATGCGCATGCAGCAGACGCCTAGCTATGTGAGCATGTTGTATATGCCAACCATGTCACAAAATGACAAGGCAACCGCTCTTCATCACTTCGAGTTGTGTCTGATGTGATCTTGTTAGTTACGAATCACGATTTTCCTCACCACCCCATCACCGAGTACCAAGATTTGGGATGTTTCTGACATGAAGAGAAGCCAATGGTGGTTGCAGAGAAGCAGGGCGAGGGGAGTGATAGGAATGGACCATTACAAGGTATCATCAGCTCTAAAATGAACGCAATGAGCCGGATGACCGGAAGGATGGAGTTTTCCCTTCTCCATCGGGTGCATCCGAAATAACATGGTACGGCACTGATGGCATGATGATGAAACAACCGCATTTGGTCCTCTTAACATTAGTGATTCTGCAATACACCCTAGGGGGTACAGTATGCTAATGGTTGCCTTACAACCATCACGGCTCTTTGATCCAGTAGTTTGCCAGTACAGTCTGCGATGTGTTGACGTTTTGATATGCCAACATGCTGGTTGGTGTCATGTGTGTAAAAAGGATGGTAGCACATGTCATTTTTTCCACATCAAGAAGCCAATGGTAAGAGAGAAATCTGAACGAACACCAAGTCTGAAACGCCGCACCAGCTGATACCTCATAGCCAGCTGTACAATAAGTTGAAAGACGCAAGAACAGAAGAACAAAAACAAGCCGGAATCACAAAAAAAAAACAAGTTGTTAGTCATAAATTTTGTAATAATCTCCTTCAGTTCTTTTCGATCATAATGAGGGAGTTATGGAAAAGGCTGTGAGCCTGTGACCTCCCATTCGCATCAATTATAAAGACCATAGCGCATGAAAAGATAGAAGCTTGTTCCTGCAAGCCGGATGGTTTGGATGTTAGACACGCTGTCCCACGTGGAGAGAGCCATAATCGGGGACCGTTTCGATTTGATCGTTGTAGAAGCCGTCTATAAGATCTGGATCTTCCGTAGGGATTGATTCTAGTATGTCCTTCGTCCGTGGTCCGGTGTATACACTGTATGCCAGTAAGCATTTCCATTATGATAACTGACTCGCGTGGAACTCACTCTCGTGCTCCCAGCCACCACCAAGAGAGAGCGAATAGGGCCATGAAAAGCGCAACACAAATGGCGTAGTTCCTATGGGGCCGTAACGTTAGCATGCCATCCCTTCTAACGCCATAGGAACTGTATGTAGATCGTGAGAGCGAGAGGTAACTCACATATTCGCAGCTGTAATAGGTCTTTCCGGTGGGAAGAACAGGACAACACTGATGAAGAGGACCCAAACGATTGCGATCCAGTTAATAATCTTCCCAAACTTCCCAGATCCAAGCGTGAAAGGGCCTTCGATGAACTTTATCTGTCCTGTATGTTCGTACCTACAAGTCGTTAGTGTCTTGCGAATATACCAACTTTGATAGTAGTAAATCTCACCATCGCCTTGCAAAGATAACTGCAATATAGCTCAAATCCAAGGCGGGTGCGGTGATGCTGAAGATAGCCACAATTGTCTGCGTGCTTCCAATACCAATCAAATTGAGACAGATGCAGCAAACCACAACCAGCCAAACGCTCCATACCGGGGTATGGGTATGCTGATTGACCCTACTGAAGAGTTCAGAGTAGGGGAAAGCGCCGTCACGAGCAAAAGCATACGCCATCCTCGTATTTGCAAGCATGGCTGAGATTCCAGTAAAGACTTGAATCAGGATAACAAATGACCACATCACGGTTCCTCCAACTTTCCCGCCAGCGTTAAGGAAGATTTGTGCTACCGCCATGCCGGTGGGAGAATTGAGTGTGGTTTCGAGGTCGCCCAGGCAGAAACAGAAGGTGATGGTCAGCATCCAGCCAATGATTCCGGAAGCGATAACAGCTGCGTTGATAGCAACAGGGCCGCGGATAGCGGCATCGTGGGTTTCTTCGGACATGCTGGACCTATGTTAGCCGCGAACTATATTATAAACGGGATATGGCAAGAGAATCATTGCCCCTTGCGATATTAGGAACTTATTTTGTGCTTGAATGCAAGACCGGGAGGGAGGCGCTTACTGGGTGGTACCATCATAATCGGTCATGGTCCAAGCAACAGACAGGAATCTGCAACAAGTATTAGAATAGCGTAGATCGGCCATTGTGACCTTTTGCGCAACGATACTCACCCAAGTAAAAATGAAAACCCTTTGTTTCCCCAACCAGAACCATCAGTCACATGAGTAAACACCCATTTAGCATCATGTTTATCCGGGGTAAGCACCAGAAGAGCGATACAAATTGCGATGGAGGCGAGCACTATGCCGCAATAATGCGTCGCATCTGTCAGCATGCCGCAAGGAATGCCCAACAACCCAGGAAACTGGTTCGCGGAGCTGGGTTTATGTTGCACGACATATAAAACCCATCTGTCATGTACCGCTACAATGGGTGGAGTGGTGGATCGACATACCATTGATTGGTGCAAACCATATCACCACACGATGAAGGCTTTTTGTCGTTAACGAGCAAATAGTTCCGAAGATGCATAAGAGAGCAATTGTGAGCAAAACGGTTTGAAGCGCAGTTCTAACCGTGTCAATAGTTATTCATATCTTGCAGGGAGGTTCAACTGACGGGGAAAAAGCGTATTTGTTGCCATCGAATCTTGAGTTCATACTTACAGCGGCAAGAATCATTTGACTGACAGTGTAGGCGACACTCGACACCCCTGCGGCCTGGCCGAGAAAGTTGCACCAGCCGACGATCCACGACCAAAGGGCGACATGTTCCTGGGGTACGACATGTTTTGCAACAAAATACATCCCTCCTGCTGTGGGATATGCGGACACCAGCTCCGCCACTGGAAACTGTCAGTCTCTCAACGTATAATAACATTTGGTTTTGAGCCGTCTGGACCTCCGACAAACTTGTCCCTCAATCATCAGAAGCTTCTTACCTGAGGAAGAAATGCACATAGCCATGCAACTACCAATAAACCAACACCATACTGCTGTAGCCGGTCCACCGGAATGAACAGGTGTGTTACTGAACACATCAGCAGTTGTATCTTTGCGGAGGTGTTGGGGCAACATACAAGGTTGCTGGGACACTTCCCAGTACTCCCAGAATAGATATTGCATAAGAAACAGTCGACCATTTCGTGAACTCCCGGCGCAACTCCTACAGTTTGTCAGTATATCGGAGGCCACTAGTTATGTTAGGGTCGACTGACTTGTTTATAACCAATCCGGGTGAGCAGTCGTTCATCATCGTTTTGTATTGTGGCCATAGCGTTTTCACGTCTTTGCAGAAGATCGAGCCGTCGTCTCTTGTGCTCTTCGTCGATTGGAACTCCAGGGCCTTCAAATTCGGCAGCCCCGGTAGACGGTGAACGTTGGTGGGTCTTTCCAGGATACTTGATATCTGTAGGAGCCATGGTCGGGTCAAATCTCTGCCAACTCCTTTGGAAGACAAAGTAAAAGAGAACAGAAGAAGGCAAAAGGTAAAATTAAATACCGGAAGACCCGTCGAAGGAACTGGGGCTGGGAAGATAATGATATAGATATAAGAGTGCCCAGTCGGTTTGTCACTGGCTGCTTTCGCTTTTCGAGTTTAGGCCTTGGGCTCGGAGAATGTGGACACGCGAAGCAGCGAATGCGGAGAAAATTACTACAAGCCTCGTAAAAGATTCAACAGAAGCCTATGAGCAGGGAGCACGATCAATCAGATGAACAAGCCAATGGGAAAAGCGACGTCTGCAGGGCGCAGGAGCTGGTGTCCATGCCAAAACTTGTGACCTCCGACCCAAACACCATGCACCAAAGGCCCAGATAAGCCACGTGTGAAGTGACTGGGATTCAAATCTCACTGGCAGTTTATCGGAACGCGGGGAAATTGAAGTGTTGTGTATTGCTGCTCGGTCGGTTGCATTGCAGCAGGATGCAGTGAAGGACGGGGGCTGAGATAGGTTCGATATGCTTGATGACATAACCCCCACACCACTTTCCGCCGCCAGCAAACTTTGGTGCTTCAAAATTTGAGGGATGTGTATTGGCTGTGGCTCGAAAAGGCTTCTCCACTGTCCCGAAGATGTTCTCAAGGAGAATTGGGTTATCCAACCTTGCGATACAACCATATCAAAATCCATGTTTACCTAGGATTATTTTCAGAGAAGGTTGCAAAATTGAGTTTCTGGAGATCTTACTGATCTTTCACTCCTGCCCCAAAAAATTTCTGGGTCTTCCTTTATTGCCTAAGACCCTTCCGAACCCCTAGTCCCGGATCAAAAACGTAATTGCCTTCCATGCATCGTGGCGGTCTTGTTGAGACGCCAGCTACCGAAGGATACCGTGATCGATGCCCTTGTCCTCATCCATTTATGTTAATCGTTTACGCCGGATCTTCATCTATTAGCTTATAGTGTAGCTAATAAAATTTCCGACGCCCGGGGCCAGTATCAAGGCCAGAGCTTCGGAGTTTCTGCCGGGCTTGGACCTGCTCGAAACGTAGTTTTCGGTGCAAATCAATCGTCTGATTCTTCTCAACGGACTTAGCTCAAGTGTGACACGCAATTGAGATGCTTGAAGGATTGGTTTGTCAGGGATTCGTGGGAGGGCCAGTTTTCGGACCAAGCAAACGCTTAGGACGTATGATACTGGTAGAAACTTCGTGGCCATCTGTTCGTCAAGAAATGGAATGTAAGATCATGTCGTTGATGCGCTAACGCAGCGTTTCGCCGAACGCTCTAGGTACCGATAGGTATACGTTATCCAAGTAGATGTACGATACATTGCCACTAGACATTGAAAAAACCAGTTGCAAGGCTTGATAAGGGATAGATTCGTTAAAGCTTGATTTGGGCGTAGTTTTTGCGGTACTTTGTGACATTAAGACGAGAGCTGTGCCATCCTTCAATGCCAACAAGTGTTAGCCATCGAATGAAGAAAGGTGCTGGAGTGAGTGTTTCGTGATACCCGTCCGATTAACCTAATGGATGAATACCTCCTGGCGTGTAACATGGTGAAGTGAACATTGAAGGGCATATGCCTTCACTGTCGAGACCTCACGGGGATGTTGAACACCATATCTCCCGTCGTAAGCTGTGGCCAATGTTTCTGGACCAAGCAATAGCAATCAGTAGCGTTGTTAACATCTGTTCGCCGTCAGTTTCTGCAACGCTAGGCGTCCGATTAAAGTGTTTGCGATTGGTCCAGATATGCAGGATAGCGTAAATGGGCTGAGACCAGTCCTCGTGGTTCGCCGGTTGATCAGCGTGGGAGAAGTTTGACTGCACGCTAGTGCTGTAATGACATCAGTCCCACAATCTGATAATTGCCCCGCATTTCCCGGTGAAGGGTAGGAGCATTCGGTAGAAGTTTGAGAACTTGTGGTCATCCAAAAAGGCGTCCTAGGTTCGCACCAAGGGGATGTTCGGGTATTGATACTCCGGTGGTAAGAACTATGGTCTTTGAGTGGTCGATAAACCTATGTATATACCGGTGGTACACATGGATGTGTCGAGGTTCTACCTCTGATGATCTGGAACATCTTCGTCCCAAGCGATTGGTTCAGATGACCCTTGTTTATCGCTGGCGTACTACCGCATTGCTGTAATCTGGGCTGAATAGTGTTATGGAGGGTCCAGGGTCGTTACAAGGCTTCACACATAGTCAGAAACTGGAAATTAATTTTGAAACCCATGGGAGCACAGATGTGTGGGGCACCTGCTATAAAACCGCCAAATGATGCCAATCTATATCTCCTTCTTTGGATAACATGGAACCTGAAATCCCTCTGAGCCGTCTGCTGTGGCGGGCGGTTTGGAAAGGGGTGCCTACTTTATGTAGGACATATCAATTCCTCGTACGCGGAAAACGTATAACCAGACTAATGGGGAAATTTGAATGCGTTGTCGCCCTCAGAATGAGTTCTTCGAAGTCCTTAGGGAATAGGGCGGAATTGGCGATAGACTCCAGTACTTGAACGGTCAATGAATGAGCATTTTTCAACCTAGCCTGAGCATTGGAGGACTGAGATCGTAAACATCATCCCCTTTAGCCCAAAAATGAGGAACCTGATGATTGTGTAACACGCGATATTGATAAACTCAGGTTCGCTCGAATACTGTATCCTAGGTCGATTGATGCCTACAGATATTTAAGATGGCTGAAACCGCAAGTTGGCTAATTTCTATTGGCAAAGTCCATGTAAGCCTCCGTTCGTTCATAGTAATACGTTTAGGATCCGGTGGCTTACAGTGTTGAGGTTGAATACATTATGGCGTCATGATTCTCACTCGGAAGTGTCTGGTTCGTTGGCTTATCAGGTACGTTGTGGCCTCTATGCTCGAAAGATCTTTTATGCTCACACTTCCTTGACGGTTAATTCAAGTGAATGGGCGTATCAGTGTAAACGCGTTTCAGTTCGTTAAACTGATAGGTCGATGACACCTCTGCGCCGCACTGGCAGCCATTCTCACATCAGCCTCTGCCATACGAATCCAGTTTAGGGCATAGTCCAATGGATCTTACCAGCTGACTGATACCAGCTTTAACCTACACGCTATTTGAATGGGATGTGGACCGGCACCACTAAATCTGCTCAGTCTCGCCATCATGGCCTGTTGTAACAGTTGTCAAGGAATCCAGAAGGAGCTGATCCCTCTTTCCGTTTCTGCTTTCTTGTTTGATCCGAAGTTTCAAAGAGGCTGCTCGAAGTGCTGGGGTAGCCCCCGCCAACTAGGTGGTGTCCGGCAGGACCGATGAAGGGCTCGAATGATCCATTGAAATCAGCGGTATGGGACAGAAGATGTGATTCCGGATTGAGCAGGAGAGGTGAACAGCAGGCAGCAGACAGCAGGCTCGGGGAGAAACGGTCGGCGCTGGTGATGATGAGTGTTGTAGCAGTAGTGTTGGGAGAGCTGGGTACGTGGGAGTGGGCATCTCCAATCAACCCGTTCGATTATCTCTTCAAAGCCATCAACTTCAACACACTCTCCAATTATACTGGCCTGAAACCTCATGTCTGAAACAACTTATCCACTTGCCCCACTGCGCTCCCGCCGAAGTCCGCATTAACCGTGCTCACGCGCCCTTCTCATCTTTTCAGGCGACTCAAGAATACTCAGCAAGGTTCCACCTTTCTCCACATTACACCAATACTTCTCCAAGATTCTCCTCTGCTCCATCAACCACCAAATCTCCGCCTTGGTCCTCCGTCACCTGCTTCTCCCACCTCTCAGTTTGACAGTCATTGACTGCCTGTCCGGCTCACAATCGCCTCACGATCGCCTCACGAGCAAGATATTATCCGATTCGTACACCAGCATACTACTCCTGGCATTTGAAAGACGATTATAGGAGTGCGGATAGGAATTGGGATGAGCAATACCGCTGGAGGGATGATAGCTGCGAGGGCAGGCTACTTCGCTGTGGATGGGGCTTCTGATGGCCCTATTTCGATATCTGAGATGGAGATGGTAATCAGGATAGCTGAGGTTTAAACTAACAGGTGCGTAATTGACTGGGGGTTTAAGGATTTGAATACTGATGGTTCTGGTAGATCGATCGGGTTTTTCATTCAAATCCGAATCGTTCACCAACGAGTGACCCAACAGCTGGTCTTCTCTTCACGTGACTCTTGACATGCCGCAATGGTCAGCTCAGCTTCTGCCTAGCATAGAAGAGCTCCGCAAGCTCTTCCCGCTCAATTCCCGTTACTGGTCGGTACATCACCAAAGTTGCGATTCATCATCTCCATCCTGGATCTCACACAATTTGAAGCCGGCTACAACAACCATGGACGCCTTCCTCTCCGAGCACAAATCTTTCTTCTCGAATCACGTCGCCAACTACAAACCCCACGCATTTAAGGAAGCTACCGCCCCGGAGCCCAACGACGATATCACCATTGCAGCACGTCTACGCCCGCTGCTTCCGAATGAAGTTGATGATGGAGTTGTCTCTGGCATCTCTGTGGATGAGACCGGCAGGACAATTGCGGTTCATGAGATTCGGAAAAAGTTCAATGGGCAGCCTGCAGTGAATGTGGGTTCCATTTTATACTGCTGAAACGGTTGATGTTGACCGTCGAGGCGAGAACAGACATCTACTTTTCGTCTCGATCGCGCATATGGCACGGAAGACAGCTCCGAGGATGTTTACCGGGATCTCGTGGTTCCATTGGTTCCATGGGCATGGGGCGGTGGAGTGAGTACGCTGTTTGCATATGGTCAGACAGGGTCGGGAAAGACGTTTACGGTATCAGCGTTGGAGGAGCTCGCGGCGGCAGATATTATGGGTGGAAGTCTTTCCGGTCAACGGAAAGTGCAGGTGTGCGTTGTTGAGCTTGAAGGAAGTGGAGCATATGGTATGAGTCCGAAAATTACCTTTTTCAATTGTTCGCAGCACACTGACCAGTGCCGTTAGATCTTCTCAACGACCGCCGTGCTATCAACGTTCTCGAAGACTCATTCGGAGAAACCCAACTCGTAGGTGCTGTAGAACATGTTGCAACCGATGCGGATTCCCTCCTTTCTATCCTCCGCCGGGGCATATCTCTCCGCAAAACAGAAGCCACCGAAAAGAACGACACCTCCTCTCGCACCCACGCCGTATGCCGTCTCCGCATCACCGACGTCACTGACCCCTCCGCCCCAGATGGCCTCCTCTTCCTCGTCGACCTCGCCGGCAGCGAAGTTTCCGCCGACTCCAAACACCATTCCAAAGAGCGCATGAAAGAGACTAAAGAAATCAACCTCTCCCTCGCAACCCTCAAAGACTGTATCCGTGGGCGCACTCTCCTCGATTCCACAGTCAGCTCCAAAAAGCCACCACACATCCCATGGCGTTCTAGCCTGCTCACTAAAGTCCTCAAACATGTTTTCGATCCGTCGTCACCGAGACAATGCAAAACCGCTGTTCTGGCATGTATAAAACCATCCTCGTCCGACACGGCCCCCTCCAAAAATACGCTCAGATACGCCGATATGTTGCGCGCGCCTGCTCCACGGTCGAAATCTATGGCATATAAACCCAATGAACCCAGAACTTGGAGTAACGCCCAGCTGAAGGAGTGGATTACCAAGAACTCTGGTGATCCTCCGATTGATGCCGACAAGCTTGCACCCACGGAATCGGGAATACAGATGTTGAAAATGCCGAAAGGAACCTTCGTTGAGCGGTGCGCGCACGTCGAAGAGAATGGAAAGCGCGAGCAAATCCGTCCAGAGCTCGCCAGAGCGTTTTACGATAAGTTATGGAGATTACACATTGATTCCCGCACTGCGAAACCGGAAGCAGAATCGCCATCTGGCGCAGCTGCTGGCGGTGGAGATGAGCTGAAAAACGCAGTTCCCTGGAAAGAGAGGATTAAACCGGGCATGTTTGTGAGGACTCCGAGAGCAGGTGGACAGTATGGTACTGGTGTGGTGATGATTATGGCGCCTGAGGTGTCGTGGAAGGAGGAAGGGGAGAAGAGGAGGTTTGTTTGTGCCTCGGTGCTGCCGACGATTAATCCGGATGGATATGAGCTGGGTGTGGCGCATCAGATGGTGGTGGGGTTAGAGGAGATGGAGGATGAGGTGAAGATGGAGTGGGATAGTGCAGTGAGGTATTGGTTTATGGACATTTAGGTGGGACTGAAGAGGATTCAGGGTCAACAGCCAGTGATAGTTCTGGTAGTGATGTAAAGAATGTTATTATAATGGTCGATGTGTACTAGCATCCTCTATATTAGTTTTAGCTTCCAAGCTGGAATGAGACCATGGATGCAAGGTCACTTTTAATTCGCGCCATTGAACTCTGCGACGAGCGCGGCAACGGTGATGAACCGTTTGACCATTGCTGGGGCGGTCACGACGACTGGCACCAAGACGGCTGCCCCCTCATCAGCACTACAGTTTCAATTGGCGGGCAACATCTGTGGTTGGGGGCGTCTGGCCGGCGATGCGCTGGGATTGGGTATTGATTGGACTGGATTGGGTTTCGTCGGTGCTAAAATTACCGCCGAAACGGTTCCGCCATCAGCATCATTCATTCAACCTGGTCACCGCCAACCACCACCACCACCACCACCACCACCATCGCCGCTGTATGAAAACGGGGAGTGTAACCACCACAGCCAAAGCCGCCGCTCCCCCCCCATCCCCCGGAGCCTGGATATTCTCCGTCCACGCCGCTCGAAAGCCCCTGGATACAAAAATATTCTACCTACGCAGACATTCCTTTGCCTGTGCCGCCGCCGCTGTATCCCTTCACAGCCAGCCAGCCTCCATCCTCTCTCTGCCGTCGCCTCTGTTGCTCTGTCTGTCGTCACTGCAAAGTGCTTGTTGCTGCGCTCCAGCTCCACGGGCCACCACCACCACCACACACACACCACAACAACGGCCACAACCACTCACTCACTCCTCCTCCCCGCTGCCCTGACCTCCGACCTCCCACCCTCCACCTCACCCCCCCGCTGCTCCCCACCCTGAACCCTCCACATGCTCGAGCCCACGCCGTGGCAGCTCCCCCAGCTCAGCATGAAGGGCAAGTCCTACGCGTCCTTACAGAAGACGTACGACCAGGCACATCTCACCTGTACCACAGCGGTCCGTTCGAGCCCCCTCTCCCAGCTTCCTCCCGTCCGAGAAGAACTCCTGCTGAGACGCCGCTAGGTCTACTATGAATCCCTTGGAAACGAAACAGAGGCCCTCCGCTGTTGGCGGGAATGTCTGCAGCAGCTGCAGGGCTGCAACTCCACCGCGCATTCGTACTCGAGATCGCGGACCGCCTCCGAGAGGTCGTTGCTGCTCAGTTTGAACGGCCTGCGTGAGCAGTGTGAGGACAGGATTGCGCTCTTGCAGGCCATCTTGATTTCGAGACTGGAGGCGGAGAATTCTGGTGCGGGGTCCGTGGTTCATAACCAGTCGCTGAGTGCCCCGCTATCACCACCAATACTGCCGCAAAGGCCAATCACAGCGGCGGCAGCAATGACAAGACCTGGAATGCCGGAGAGAGGAGGGAGCTCGTATAGTGGGACTGGGAGTGTTGGGCAGAGTAGCTTTACATCAACCACACCGCCTCCGCATTCTTTTACACCAACTTCAGACAGGGGCGAGAACCGGAGAACTTTGTTGACGACGTTACGTCCACCCGCCCCGAATAGGAAGACGACAAGAACTTCTCAGTTTCCTGATGGACTTGGGGCTGGTGGCCCTGTTGCGGCGGCAAGAGCGGCAACGATGGCATGGTCAACACCCCGGGCGGAATCATCAAATACGGTGCACACGTTAAGCCCAGATTCGCCGACACGACATGCGGCGAGCAGCTCAACGGGGGACCTTCCATCGGGGCGCCGGTTATCGATTGATAGTGGGGAGGGGTCACCAACTCTAACAGTGCGAAGACGTCCGGGGACTGGAACTCTCAAGTCGCGACCACAGAGCTCAGCACTTCCTCTAGGGAGTCCGACACAGCCAGTTTTTGACGATTATCCTCCTCCCCCACCTCCCCCCCATCGGATTCCAGTTCAAAGAGCAGCTACAGCGATTCCACGAAAACCTGTCGGCTCTCCTCCATCGCATACACATTTCAGCCCATATGCACCTCCACCACTCCCCCCGAAACCACTAGGGCCCCAGCATAGGCCAGCAGATCTGACAAAGCTCAATACACATACCCTGGAGCGCAACCGCTACCGCTCCATCTCTAACCCAGATTTTCATTCACAGGCTTCTTCCTCTTCTCACTCACTTCCGTATCCCCAGTCTCCCAGCTCCCGTCCCTCCTCCCCACATCGCCGCTCCCCCAGCCCTCCTAGTCCAGAATCCCGTTCATCCACACCACACACGCCCGCGTCCACATCACCCACCTCACCCGCCGCCGTATCATCCGACTCTTCCACCCCGACCCCCTTCCAAATCCGCCTCAACGCCGCTCTCGAATCCATCAAAGGCCACACTGATTCCCAGGCCGCCTCCCAAGTCGCCTCTGACATTGTCATCTCGGGCGACCACGTTACCTGGGACGATGTTGCCGGTCTTACAACAGCCAAACAAGCCCTTAAAGAAGCCGTCGTCTACCCCTTCCTCCGCCCCGACCTCTTCTCAGGCCTCCGCGAACCCGCGCGCGGCATCCTCCTCTTCGGGCCCCCAGGAACCGGCAAAACAATGCTAGCCCGTGCCGTGGCCACCGAAAGCCGAAGCACCTTCTTCTCCATCTCCGCCAGCAGCCTGACCTCCAAATACCTCGGCGAATCCGAAAAACTCGTCAAAGCCCTCTTTTGCCTCGCGAAAGCCATGGCGCCCAGCATCATCTTTGTCGATGAAATCGATTCCTTGCTTTCCAGCCGCTCGGATTCGGGGTCAGAGTCGGAAGCCACACGGAGGATAAAAACGGAATTTTTGATTCAGTGGTCGGATTTGGCGCGTGCTGCTGCGGGGAGGGAGAGAGGTGAGGGTGAGGGCGATTTGTCGAGAGTCCTGGTCCTGGCAGCAACGAATTTACCGTGGGCTATTGATGAGGCCGCAAGAAGACGCTTTGTCAGGAGAGTGTATATCCCGCTCCCGGAAGAGGAGACGAGGAAATTGCAGTTTGAGAAGCTCCTCCAGGCACAGAAACATCAATTGGGAGAAGAGGAAATGAAAAAGTTGGTGGAGATGACAGATGGTATGTTTCCCTCCCCCCCTCATGTGGATGCTCTTGGATTGTAGCTGACGAGTCATGGAACAACAGGTTTCTCGGGGTCAGACATTACTGCACTCGCGAAAGATGCCGCTATGGGGCCCCTAAGAAGTCTAGGTGAAAAACTACTCGAAACAAAGAAGGAAGAGATTCGGGGAATCGAAATGGAGGATTTTAGGAAAAGTTTGGAAACTATTCGCCCGAGTGTGAGTAAAGAGGGACTGGGGAGGTTTGAGGAGTGGGCGAGGATGTATGGAGAGAGAGCTTCGTGAGGGATGAAACTACTAGGGGAAGATTATGTGGTGTTTTTTTGTGCTTTTTTCATTCGTTTTTGAGACGTTCTTTGGCGAGCATGCATGCGATGTTTGGTTCCTGTGGAGGGTTTTGGGGGTGAAAGGGTGTCGGTGCTGAGGTCATGGTTGTGAGGTGCTATTCATGATATGCGTTTTGGGGTGTTTGCTTTGCATTCTGGGAGTTGGTAAATACGTTTTTTAAGTTCTGTTTTCTGATTTCTTGCGTTTCATGATTTCTGGTGGTTTATGGCTGTTGGTTGTTGGATTGGATTTATGCTGGTATGGTATTGCATAGGGTTATCCGGTTGGGCATTCGGGATGGTTGGAACAATGGTTATCATGATATAGCATGGTTTGTTAGGGAAGTGGAGGTTATGCAGTGCTGTTATGGGTTCACAGGACGTCATTTCTTTACAAACAAACAACACACTAACTATCCTAGAAAACATTATGATACAATAGACCAAAGTTTTAAGTCTTATTTCATTGTACTAGTAAATACTTCAAAGTTATTATACCCTCTCTCCAACCTTCCTGTAGTAAAAACCCTTCCCATAGTAAATCCTTCCTGTAATAAAAAAACCCCTCTGATCATCATGCAGTGGATGCTAACCTCACTTCAACGCATCAAACCTGCCCATATCATCTTTTTTCGTCTCTAGCTCCTCCTTGGTATCATTGGTATCAATCCTCCCCACAACCTTTTAAACCCCCACCCCGACGCGCTTACCCCCGCTTCCCAACAATCCATCTCCACAACGCCCTCACCCTCCCCACAATGCCGGTACCATCAATCTTCTTCGCCTACAATCCCACGCAAGGAACAGAATCCGGAATGTTAGTGATTCGTGCACTCTACTAAACAAGGACGGATGTAGTGGTGCATGGATGGATGGGTGGGTTTAGCGGTGGAAAGTGTTCCAGCCCCACGATCTTACCGTGTCCGGGCTTGTGATGGGGATATCGAGGTGCTGCTGGGGCACTGTAGAACCCGGAGAAGCAGCGGAAGATGCGGAAACTGTGGTGACGACTGGAGGCGCTGGAGCAGCGGAAGGGGGAGGGGAGTAGAATAACCCTTCTGGTGGGGGACCGAGGGCGAAGTCCCAGCGGCCGATGTGGGTTTTGCGTTTGGTTCTGAGGCTGATTGGCAAGAGTGGTATGTTAGCTGCCGGTGATGGGAGAGGGGAAAAAATATGGAAAGGGAGAGGGAGGGGGGGAAAGGATAATGTGTGAAGGAGAAGGAAAAGGGGGTGATACGCTTCCTTCGAACTGACGGCGTACTGGTCGTAGCCTGGCTTCGAGAAGTGTGTTGGCGGCGGCTGGTCGTAGAAAAAGTCCCACGACTTGATATTGTCCGAGTCGCTGTTGGGTTGGTGTTAGTGACTTGGGTACAGTAGTTCCATTGTCACCAACAACAACAACGCAACCGCATGATAGTGCTGAATAGAAAACTGGAAAATGGGAAATGGAAATTGCAATGTAAAAAACAACACTCACAGATACTGATTCTCCATCGGCCTCGGCGGCTGGTAAAACGTCGGATACGGCAGATCCGCGTGCACTTCTGGTTTACGCTCTGGAGACAGCGATGGCGAGGGGGATTCCATGTAGCGGAACGGAGGGAAGTCGATGAATTGGAAGCGGCCGCGTTGATTGTCATCGTTGTCGTTGTCGTTGCTGTTGCTGTTGCGGTTGCTGTTGTTGGCACAATGATTGGTGTTGTTGTGGTTACGGGTTTGGGGACGGGCGTTTTGGGGGGCGTTTTTGGTGGTGCGTTTGGACATGGTGGGCTGGTTGGTGATCTGGGACCTTTGTCTTTAGCTTATGATCCGTTGAACTTGCCTGGTAGGTGGGTGGAAGAGCTTGGAGCTCGTGGGGATGGTGATGTTGTTGAAGATGGGAGGACGGAGGGGGAAGTTGCAGAGGGGAGGAGGAACAGAAGAGGATGCCGGAGGTTTATAGACTTAGGACCTGGAGAGTGAACTTAAGTTTCTGAGTATGACGGGGCTGAGGTAGCAAGCTTACCAATTGATGAAAATCTCGTAAGACAAGACGAAGCCCAGGTGTCGTCCAAAGTTAGTTCGAGCAGTCGCCAGTAGCGGTGAAGTAGGATTGATTAGACTGGAAGCAACTTCACCGGCCTGAGTCCTGGAGCTTGATGGCCACGGTAATCAATGAAGAATCCAGGTGGTCAGAGAGCAAGCGTGGCGTCAGTGTGTCTGTTTGGGTTCGCGATGATGATGTTGAGGAAGAAGGTTAAAGGTTAAAGTTAGTGTTGGCTGGTTGGGGTGGCAGAGGAGTCATAGCTACCATGGTGGGGCAGAGGAATGATGCGTTTGATGGATTTGGGACTGGGGAATGGGATGTGTTACGCAGGGATCGTTAATGGAGAGATGGTGTGAGGTTGGGAGGAATTGGAGGTGGGACGGAACAGGGGATTTGTGTGACCGGTGTGGACCACTTGTGTGTTGATCATGATGACACGGGGTATTTGATGGGGAACTGAGGCTGATGTATTGGACGGAGCTGATATTGTGTAGTTTTGAAGGTAACTTTATGCTGTCATGATATGGAGAGGAAATTCACAATGCAATGCATGATGTCCCTCCTGGTTAACAACCAACCCCAACCCCAACCCTCAACCGAACATCATCTTCATCCTCCTATTCTCAAACCACACCCAATAACAACCATCCCTCACCAAACTCCACCACGCCCTCCTCCCTCCACCTTCCCTCTACTCTTCCCTGTCAACCTCATGCTCCACCTCCTCTTCCTCTTCTCCCACTCCGACCTCCCATTCGGCGAAGTCCCCAACTCACCTCCCTCTTCAACAACCTCAAACCTCTCCTCCAACTCCCCCGGCTTCCCATCCTCCACTTCCCAGTCACCATCACTCGACTCCACAGTCTCCATTGTTGGTAGCTGGGACGATGACGACCCGCTCGGGCTCTCAGACTCAGAGTAATACACCTCGCTGCGGGCTTCTGCGAACGAGAGTGAATTGTCGGAGTCGCTGTAGTCGTTGAGGGATTGTGTGGGAGAGTAGGAAGCGGTTGAGGATGTGGATTTGCGGAGGTTCGATTCTGAAATTGAGGGTGGTGGATGTGGATATGGATTCATGGCCGTGTTTTCCGGGTTTGGTGACACATCGACGCGATAAAATTCAAAGTCGAACTCAAATTCTTCTCCAGCGGGGGACCCATCCTGTTTCGAATTTTGCCGCCTATCATCATCCTCATCTTCATCCTCCGGATCCTCTTCAGCGTCCTCCTCATCACCCTCCACCGCCTCATACTTTAGTCCCATCCCACTGACACTCCCCACCACCGGCGTATTCCACGGAGTCCCCCCCTGCGGCCTCCATCCCCACATCAGCCGCCTCCTCACCTCCAAATCACTCACCGGCTCCGCCTCAAAATCATGAATCGAGTTGTTCTGCGTCTGCGCGATCTCGGAGGCAGTGGCCCAGATTTCGAGGTATTCCTTCCATTCCAGGGGGTGCGGGAATTCGGGGCCGGGGGAGGTCATTGATGGTGGTGACGGTGATGGGTTGTGATGAGACGGGGTGAGGTGTGATAGTATGGCCGGGAGGACAGGGCTCGGGGAAAAGATTGAGAGATAGGGAGAGGGAAAAATTGTGGAAGGAGCGGGAATGGGGAATCTGGTGCTGAGAGCTAGGTCTGGGATCGTGCCATGATAAATGGGCTGCGGTGGAGGGAACCGATTCAATGAAGTCGCTGGTGATATGTCAGAGGACTAAGGACATCACGGGTCTACGAGGAGCGGGTGAGGGGGAGATCAGCTGGGTAGTGGTGGAAAAGAGCGGCTCAAGGTGGCGTGGAGGGATGGATGGATGAGGCGATGTGGAAGGCCGATACGCCTGCGAGGTGGATGGGGTATTTGAATTTATGCCATCTTTATTCGTATCAATATTACGAATGGGGTGTTTGGATGGAAGTAATTTCAGTAGATGCATAGATGGGGTCATAACGTACAACTCGAGTGAACTTGATTGCACCCAGTGGGCCATGGCATCAATACATTAGCCAGATCTATTAGATGATTATCGCTGAACCTTGACTCCACACTCTTCATTACAGTCCACCTTCTATCCGTTTTCTTCTCATCCAAACAACCACCATTACACCCCACCACGGTCCCACTCCTACCACAATTCCTAAAACTCCAAATACCACCTACTAATCTCCTCCGCCCGATTCCGCGCCGTACTCCCACCCCACCACTCCTCAACCCCCGCCCGAAACTCCTCGTCCAGCTCACTCCTCGTCTCAAAGAAACTCGACAACAAATCCCGGCGGGTATACGGCGGTGGCCGATCTTTCCCCACGTCTTTATATCTCGGCGGTGCATCGATGCTTGCTTGACGATCGGTTTTGATGGAGTCTGCGAGTGATTGCCGGCTGTGTTGCGAGTGCCTGAAGGGATGCGAGATAGTGATTGGGGTCCGTGAGAACCAGTGTTTGTAGTTTTGCATTGGGGCAGCGGGTCGGGGTGGAGGAGAGTTTAATAGATGTAGATGGTAGGCGAGGATGATGGCAAAGATGACGTTGATGAGATGTGTGAAAGGTCCCGGGTATTTGCTGGTGGGGACATGGAGGGTAGCAGGTTGAGCGTGAGGTGGAATGGAGGTGTTCAACAGGATGTGAGTTGAGTTGAGAAGCGTCATGAGGGAACACTGGACTCGGGAACTTTGGTTAGAAATAGTGAGGTGGTCTTGATACTGTGAGTATGAGGCAGTGGGCAAGATGGAGGTCCATGGTGATGGGTTGATAGTACGATGGGATGGGGAAATGGTGGCGTTGGAAGCGTCTGATATTCAAAGATGGGAGTAGAGGTTTTGACGGCTGCAATGGTGGCGAGCAGAATATTCAAGATGGAGGTTGGAACTGTGAAGGTGAGTGAACAAAGGCTCTTGGAGGAGTTGTTGCCCGGTGATGTTCCGCTGCAATTGTTGCTTTGTTCGAATAGAAACAACTCAAACAACTTTTCACAGACAACTATCAATTATCAATTAAAGGGCCCAAAACAGAGCAGCAGGAATCGTGGCTTCGGCTTCGCACATTTCTGAGGATTGTTCGGCCCGGTATCGGCAACAAATGGATCTATTAGGGCTTCCGCAACGCCGGAAACATTCTAAGGTCCCAAAGTTTATGCCGTGCGTGCTGTGAACATGACTATGATAATGATACTGTAATACATGAAATGGCGCAATCAACTGATTACCACCAAATACACCGAGATTCCCCCGCCGCGTATCGCGTATGGACATTCACAAGGGAACCCGATCTCCCCGCCTGTGCATCACGTGGAACCGACATCTCCGAGCGGGTGCTTGTGTTCGGCAAACTTTCTCTCCGGCGACAACAGACACTCCTCACAACAGACCCAAGGGACGGGCCGAGGAACATGTTCACCACCACCGTGTCCAGGCTGTTCCACGGCGGCTCTCCGATGATCAGATAAACAGCTGCCCTGTCCCAAGAGAACTCGACCCTTCCATATATTCACAGGCGGGACAAAGAGATCTCCTCTCTGCGCACGCCGTCATCCGCCGCTCACCCGCTCCTCCATCCATCCACCCCCACACACCGAACCTCTCGTGCAGCCCTTGGCGCCACAGCTGGAGCAAAATCTTATCCATCGCATCGCTGATCTCTCCCTCCACTTCTCTTCATCAATATTTCGGCGTCCCCGTGTCTTCTCCTCCAGCCACCCCTCTCTTCAGCCTTCTTCCCTCTGCTCTCTCTCCCGCACCCATCCTCAGTGGTTTGCTGCTGCATTGTTTCCCGTGGTTTGTAGCACCGTCGTCGTCACTAAAACTACCCCGCTGACATCGCCGGCGCAACCAAGCACAGAACCTCAACACCTCCGGACGGACCGCATAGCAACAGCTCCCGCGCGCCCATCCGCCAGCCCCACGCCGCCGTCGACGAGCAGAGAACGGAGTCAAGGCTAAAGTCGAAGAACAGAAGCCTTTCATGGCCGACCATGAGCCGCTACAAGAAATCGACTACGAGTCGCTCCCGGGAGGGAGTCTGTCGAGTAACTTGATGGCCGGAGCGTTTGCCGGGATAATGGTAGGAATTGCGGCTTCTCTTGAGGAGATTGTGGTTGGAGTGGGTACGGTTTGCTGACGGTATTCTGATGCCATAGGAACACACCGTTATGTATCCTGTCGATGCTATCAAGGTCAGTATTTGGGAGCTGGAGTGCGGGGATAAGGAGAAGCCATACTGACCGACCCAAAGACACGAATGCAGATTGTGAATCCTTCGCCGAGCGCCATGTACAGCGGTATCACCAATGCCGTGAGTCGGATCTCCAGCACCGAGGGCATCCGCAGCTTGTGGCGCGGAATCGCGAGCGTGGCCATGGGAGCTGGTATGTCTTGCTTCAAGTGGGGGATTAGGATCAAACTCTGACTGAAACAGGCCCGGCTCATGCTGTCTACTTTGCAACATATGAGATGGTCAAACATGAGCTTGGAGGAAATGTGGGAACGAGTGATGACCATCACCCTATTGCTGTCGGTAGAGGCCCCGGTCCCCTCTTGAATTTCAGTGACTGACACCTTTCAGCTACTGCTGGGGCCTGTGCAACCATTGCCTCTGACGCCCTCATGAACCCCTTCGATGTCGTCAAGCAGCGTATGCAGATGCATGGCTCTACATACCGCTCCATTACAGACTGTTTTGCTTCGGTCTACCGTAATGAGGGTCTCACCGCCTTCTACGTCTCCTACCCTACCACCCTCGCCATGACCATCCCCTTCACGGCGCTCCAGTTCACCGCATACGAGTCTCTTTCGAAGGTGCTCAATCCGTCGAAGAAGTACGATCCATTGACCCATTGTGTCGCCGGAGGATTGGCGGGTGCTTTTGCGGCAGCCATGACAACGCCGTTGGACGTGATCAAGACACTGCTACAGACGAGGGGAACAGCAAGAGACCAGCGGATCCGGGAGTGCAGAGGGTTGATGGGTGCCGCTAAAATCATCAGGGAAAATGAGGGATGGGGTGGTTTCTTTAAGGGATTGAGGCCGAGAATTATCACCACAATGCCCAGCACTGCAATCTGCTGGACAAGTTACGAGATGGCGAAGTGAGTCTCCTCTTTCCGTGAAAATTTCGCCTACATCCATGTCTGACAATACATCCTAGGTACTATCTTCTCCGTAATGATGAGGCGTAAAAAAGAAAGCATACGAGGTGCAACGACTTTTTTTTCTACCAGGCAGGCAGCTGTATAAAAAAGATTCCTTTTTTTTGTGTTTTGCTTTACACCCCTCACGCATATTTTTTTACCTCCTATTTTTATATTTTTTTTTTTCTTTTTTATACACAACCCGCTGTACATTACATTACCTCCACCACCCATCCGTCGGTCCAGCGTCACTACATACATACACGACTGCATTCAATCGACCGTAACGTGCTATACCGCCAATCTTGGCTGTCTTTCGCTTTTGTGTTAGATGATACAGATGATGTGATTGCGTTGTGAATACGAGAAAGGAATTGGAATGGACTGAAAGAGTGTCGGGAATAGTCTTTAGTGTTAGTGTTAAGTGTTAGTGTTTGTGTTGTTGTTGCTTTGTGTGTACTTTGTTGTTGATACGTGGTTTGGTTCGTGCTTGGTGTTCAGTGCTTTTTGCTTATGTCCTGGGTGTGCTGAAAAAAAGAGAGCTTAGTGGGGAATTGGGAATACGTATTATAGATGCAAAACATACATGATGGAATAGACTACCAGTTTTCCAGTATTATCCGTTTTTCGTCTTTGTTTTTTTCGTCTCACTATGCATTGTGAGAGCATATAATGACATCGGGTGATCAATCGACTGTGATTGTCTCTTCGTAAAGAAGTTTACTCTCGATACTAGATAGAGAGAGTGGAGGGTTCATCATTAATCGTCCGCTCTACTGAGCAACCGCACTGCATACTGAGCTGACTGAAAAATCTTCTTCCGACCCAATTTCCTCCCGTATCTTTTTCCTACTTGGACATTACACAGGAACCGCGACACAGACAGGAAGACGAAGACATAGCCCATGACATGGCGTTACAGGGCAAATTGAACAGACGGGGATAGTGGATAGTGGATATCACTAACCCCACGACGCGGCAGGGGAAAAGGGGATTTGGAGGTGCCAGGGCAAGACTTGAGCTGCGGTGAGCTCGGGTCAATTCAAACCGACGATGACGACGAAGAGTTCTATTTACTCGAAAGAGGCGGGATGGGATAATGCTGATGTGAAATGATTCAGGTTAAGGCTCAGGCTACGAGAAATTGGAAGTGAGATCGTTGTCGATTGCTAGAGAAGTAGAAAGAGGAGGAGGAGGAGGAGGAGGAAGTTGAAGAGGAAAAAGTTGAAGAGGCTAAGGTTAAGGTAAGGGAAAGGAAACACGACAAAAAACAAAAAACGAAAAAAAAACCCTAAAGACGACAAAACAGAGATACGACAAGACAATTTCATGTAGAGTATGCAGTCATAACGAGGACGCAAGCAGAACTAGAAAAACCAAGACCCCCAAAACAACAAAAAACAAAAGAAAAAGAAATACCGACCCAAACTCAGACCCATAATAAGAAGAAGACGAAGAAGGGAAAAGGGGGGGAGGAGGTTCATCATATCACATCGTATATCATCATCCACAAGGTGTTGCCCATACAGACAGACAGACAGAAGACAGAAGATCGAAGAAGCAAGAAATACGAAGGAGGAAAGAGGAAACAAGAGGAAGAATGAGGCCGCTAATCCGCTCTGCTCTGCTCCGGTGCACTCCGCTAATCCTACACACACACACACACACACACACACACACACCACAGATTCAACACAGACTCCATACATATCACCACACCTCTACTCCCCATCTTCTCCCCCCACCTCCCCACCTAATACCGTTGTTTCTTCAACCCCGCCCACCCCGTCTGCCCATCCTCCTCCTCCACCAACTCATCCCTCCTCCTCCTCTGCCCCGGCTGCTGCTGCGTATACCCATTCCCTCCTCCTCCACTACCCGTGTACCCACCATCTCCCCCAAACCCTCCCATCATTCCCACATACCCACCTTCATCCAGCATCCCGCCCGCATCCATATTCCCGCTCGGGTCATTCTGTAGATCCGTGAGTCTCTGTGTTGTTCCAAACAATCCCGCAATCGCGGGGGTGGGGTCGTTAGCCGGGTCGAGGGAGTGGTGGGGATGGTGGGAGCCATAGTGGTGTTGCATGTGGGATGACGAAGGGTTGTTGTTGGTGTTGTTGTTGGATGGGGTATTTGGGTTTGGGGTTGAGGAGGGGTCGGCGGGGGTGGTGGTGGTATCTGGGAGGTCTTTTTTGAGGTGGCCGAGAACGCGTTCGAGGAGTTGGAGGAGGCCGTCTTTGGTGAAGGGTTTCGGGAGGACGTCGTCCATGCCTGCTGGGGCTATGTTAGGGGTTTTTCTTGGATCAAGGGGGAGGGGAGGATGAAAAGGGGGTCTTACCGTTGGCGAAATAGCTTTGGATGTCGTCGCGTCGGATGTTACTGGTCATGGCAACGATAGGTGTTCGGTCGTCAAATCTTCGGATCATTTGGGCGGCGGTACAGCCATCTAGGTGCGGCATCATAATGTCCATGAGAACTAGATCGTAGTGGTGGTGGCCCATTTTGTTTACAGCAATTAATCCGTCGTCTGCGATGTCAACTTCGCATTCGGCGTATTCCAGGAATTTGCTGCCGATACGGCGGCAGGTGGGATCGTCTTCAACCAGCAATACTCTCGGGGCGCGTATTCCCCAGTTTGGAACTGATGGTTGGGATCGTTTCCGGCCTGGCTGAGGGCGAGATTGGGGATGAGTGTCGGAACCGTTGAGTTGCGATTGGCCGGGGTATGTAGAGAACATGTCGTTGTTGTTTTGCATTCCGTTAGTGTCGTCGTTATTGAGTTGGGCGTCAAAGGTATCGCTCTCGGTGATGGTGCGCGGAGAATTGTTGTTGTACACATTGCCATTGGTATTGTCGAGCGAGTTATGGGGCATCATTTGTTGGCCTCGGTTGGTGTGGTCCGACGATGAGGGCGATTGGCCATCCTGGAATCTCACCCCAGGGCCGCGCTTTATTTCGTTTATGGTGCTGCCAAGATGTTGTAGACTGTGATTGTGGGCCATGATACTGCGAGCATGGTCTTGTAATGCGGCGTGGACATGGGTGAGGTCTGATACCAGATTCGTGTGCTGTTTTGCGAGTTCCCGGTAAGCAGCTTCCTGTCGTTGGATATGTTTTTCGAGGTTGATGATGTGGTTCTTAAGGTCTTCGATGGCAGAGGAGTGGTCTTCAGATTGCGAAGCGGTTTTCCGCGATGTGGGAGCTTTTCGTCGAATGTTGTCGAGATTACCCCCAGAGCTTGCTCGGAAATCGGGGTGTCTGAACTGTGAATCGACATGTAAGTGAATGTGCATGCTGGAGGTTGTGAGGTAGTACCTCTTGAAAGGAGGTCGGTGCACCTTCTTCCGTGCTTTTAATCTTATGGAAATCATATCTGAGTGTGTTAGTGCATGATCAGGAAGGCCCACACAAACATCGGCATGCCGGGAGCTTAAGCATGACATCAGTTCGACGTGTATTACCACAGCATTCTCACAGGAACCAGTATATTGTATGGCTCCGGGATGATGCATACAATGGGTGGACGTGAAACCAGCCATGCTTCAGCCAAAGGGCGCAATTGAATCCGCGACAATTCCGAGCAGTCAAGAAGAGCATGCCGGGCCAGCGCACCAATGCGGGCACTCCAACACCAAGTAAATGGGAAACCTACTTGTTCAATTGCCTGACGAAGCTCGCAAAGTTAGAGTGCTTGAAGTGCTGTGGGAGAATCTTGGTAGTGAATAAATTGGGCTAGAACGCGGTCCGAGGGCCTCGAATCAGTCACGTGCTCTCCGTCATGGTCTAGAATCGCATCCATCGGACCAAGAATCTTCAACTTACATCAACGACGACAAAACTGTCTTTTGATGCGCTCCATCGCACAATCTGCTGGTGATTCGGGTCCTCAAGCATCCTGTGCCATCTATGTTAATCCCCGCCGACCCATCGGATAAGAGCAAGTGCGGATGGCGTACTTGTAGAGTTTGCGGACCTGGGTAAAGAGATAAATTAGCCATGTATTCGAAAATCTGCGTGTCCGGATGTACGGAATATCCGGCCGCTAGAAAGACTTACAAAATCACTGGACGAGTTTCCACTTCCGCCGCCTCCGGCAGCGCTACCGCCATTATTACCTCCCTCCATTGCAGCGACGGGAGGTGGACGTTGTCCCGACGGTAGAGAAATGATATCTCGCCTCCCTGTCAAGCGAGGGCTCGCTAGCTGGTGGGTGGTGATGGTTCGCGAATGTGGGTTCTGTGGATCGACTTAATGACTTGCCTGCGACGGGGAATCGAGAACCTAGTTTGGATGCCAAATATCAGCACCCAATCCGGCAACGACAGCGATTCATCCAGGTGTCAAGTAGCACTGGACGGGTTGGTAGTGGGAAGGTCCGGAACCATCACTCACCGCGCAGCTACGGGTGGAGGCAACAGACACTCTTTCCCACAAGCGAATTCACGGTCTGCCTGTCCCCTCTCACGAATCTTGCCCTCTCAATAACGAGTCTGCAAAGGTTTTCGGCACGTCCCGAGATCTATTGTCGATGATCTCAGGGTACGGACGTTGGATTGGCTGCGGTGCGACGACTGGGAGTCTCGACTCTGGCTCTCGACTTCCGGGAGGCGGTGGGCGGGCTTTGCAACGACTAGAACGCTTTCTTTCTCTCGCAGACGGACAGGTCCGGACTGGGACGGTCGCAGGACACACGGGGGTGAGGGGGGATGACTGTACGGGGGTGCGATATGGGTGGGGGGTAGGTGCGAGAACCGGGGAGCGAGCAAGAGTCCAGAAGGCCAGGGCGGGCGAAGGAGTTTTGGGAAGGGGAGTGAAAGGACTAGAAGCAAGAGTCGGAGCAGGAGGAGGGAGAGGAGGAGCAGGAGGAGGAGCACGGGGAGTCGGGGGAGGCGGACAACAACTACTACTGGGCGACACGCAAAGGTCGGTCGCTCTCCACTCGACAGGGAAGATACAGCCCGCGCCGCCGAGAGATGCGCGCGTGCCACTCAAAGTTTGCGCGAGAGAGAGAAAAAAAAGTCACCACCAGAGCAGCCCTGGACTGAAGAATGAGGAGAGGGGCGAAATATTGTTGTGGAATTATCTCCATGGCCTTTTTTTTGCATTTCGTGGGGTTTGGTTATCAACTATCGCCAGGACCACCACACGTACTCTCCATGGGCTCCCGCACCCCCCTTCCCACCACAATCATTCCCCCCCCTCCCCCCCCCAACACGGTCCACGTGGGATATCAGAGTCGGCCCTCCCGCCCCAGTTGAGTCCTTTCGCATCATGTAACCGTGTCCAGTCACTCGCATCCCCGGCTCTCAGCATGGATGGCAGCTATCCATAGCCTCCTGTTGCATCAACTCGGGACGACACCAAAAGGCTGGCCTGCAATGCTAGTGTTGAATTCAGGTTGACACGCGATGGCATGATGGTTGGGCATGTAGTCTCTGTTCATTGCTGACGCCCTCCCCCATCTTGATGAAACAAACAATTGCCAGTAGTTTATCAGGCGTCGGCCGACGTTGTCTGTGACGGCCCATGCAACCGGGAGAACTCAATTCAGCAGTTGCGAGGCATCAGGATGTGGATGTCCCGCTTATAACCCGATTGATGGTGACGCATGAAGCTGTACAAGGTGAAAGGATGGGCTGGTAGCGAGCTGTTTGCTGAACAGATACAGGAGGGAGTGCATGGGTAGGGAATGTTGTTCCTCATCTTTATTCACTCCGGCGATTGTCCGAGATGGCGGTGGCCTCTAGCATTTCAGATGGAGAGATGGATGGCTCTCATTTGGACACAACCTTGTGGGGGATGAAAACACCCCACCTGCCTCGTGCCACTGCTTCTGGTTCCTCATGACAGCCCCCAAATTACTGCGTCCCGTAGCTACCACCACAACAATCATCACCAGCATGTCCACTCTCGTGAGATCCAACTGATTATATCCGCTTATCGATCTCGCAACATCAAATCTGTGATGCGCGCCTAGACCCAACTCTGCACTGGTCTCGACCACGATGATGCCCGCGCTCGCTCCCCCAGTCCTGTGATCACCCGTCTCAGCCCTGTCAGACAAGGCTGAAAGCCTCATCGCATCGGGTCAACCATGGTGGAGATCTGCAGTGTGACCAACCGTACTTTGCGTCACCATCGTCACCATCGTCACCCACTTGCTTACTTGCTGCTGCCCAACTCCCACCACCCAACACCAACCTTCTTGCCTTCCCACACCATCCTCCCCGTTTGAACCTCGAAAGCCCGGTTCTAGCTCAGGTATGTCGCCGAGAGACTGGAGCAAGCTAATTGAGCCCGACAAGGCGGTGCAGAGCGAAGCATTGACTTGACCATGATGCTGACTTGGAACAGGCGTCAAGGCATTGGATTCTGCTCAATTAGCTTCCCACCGGTACGTGTGGATTCTCGGGTTGTGATTTTCGACAACTGTCGTCCGGCGGGTGATGGGGCAAGATAGCGAGGCCTGATGTGGTGAGGTGAACTGGAGTTTGTTGTGGGAGATCAGCTTGCTGGGTTGAATGGTTAATGCTGTGGGGGCGTGAGCAGAGATCAGAGAGCGAAGCAGACAACGAGAGATGGATGAAGGGGGGCTAGGACGAGCTTTATTGAGCTCAAGTTCTCTCTCCATCGTTTCGTTTCTGAGTCCTTCCCCTCTTTCGGCACCTCTCCTTCATCACACTCAGCACCCACCGCTTCCCCTCCACTCTCCCCTCCACCCCCCTCAAACCCCAGGCGACATCCGCAGTCCCTCCTCCTCCTTGCGTCGCAACACTGCATCATAATGCTTCCACTACCGCTCGGTCACAGTAAATCCTGTTCTTCTCTTCTGCCACAGAAAAACACAATGCACTACCGTGTCCCACAAGTGCCGCCGAGAAGGAGAGATTTTTCCGGCCAGTGCCGTAGAGACGTGTGCAGCGTGGATAGTAAATGCGTCATCGGCAGTGGCAGTGAAGATGGGATTGTGACGATGCCGTTGGTGAGCATTATCGTGATCTGGTGTTGCGGCGTGGGAGTTGGGGAGTCCGAATGTGAACCGGTCTGCCTAAAGGTGATGACCTACACCTTGGATGGGATGGCCCTTAGATCATGATGATATGGGCCGCTATCTATGGGCGGGACGGCCCTTTAAGCACTCCCGTATAGTTATGCGTTCTTCAATAGTTCTAATGCTGGTATGAAGAATCAGATTACTCCAACATGAACTCCCTCAGGATGCTCAACACACTGAAGCTGTCTGCTGCTTCACCACTCAAGCGCGGATTTCAGACCTCCGCCATCAGAAATATCAAGGCCGGTGAGGCATTTCCCGACGCCGAGCTTGTTGAGGACAGGTGGGATCTCTCACTTCTCCGATAATAATACCGAGCTCACACATTTGGCACAGCCCTGGCAACAAGATCAACCTTTCCTCTGCGCTGAAAAAGCACGACAAAGCCATCGTTGTCGGTGTCCCCGCTGGTATGTCCCTCTTGATACTCCCAACCATTACAACGACTAACTCCCCCAAGCCTTTTCCCCCGCCTGCTCTTCCACTCATATCCCGGGCTATATCAAAGCTGCCTCCCCTCTCCCGGTCTACGTTGTCTCTGTCAACGACCCCTTCGTGATGAAGGCCTGGGGCGATTCCCTCGCCGCCTCCACTGGCACCGCCCCACAGAACATCCGCTACCTTGGCGACCCAGCTGGCGAGCTGACCAGGAAACTCAACATGGAGTTTGAGAGCGCCAAAATCTTTGGTAACAACAGGAGTAAGCGGTATGCGTTGGTTGTGGAGAAAGGCGTTGTGACGAAGGTCGCAGAGGAGCCGGATAACACTGGTGTGAAGGTGAGCAGGGCGGAGGAGGTGCTGAAGGGATTGTAAATCCATGTTGGCGGGAGTGTGTGCAAATGCAGCGGCGTTTACGGTAGAAACAGGTAAGTCTGCTGAATACATGAACGATACCGGCTTGAGAGTGTTGGAACTTAGAACTGGTGTTGCAGATTACTACAACGGTTACCCACATGTCTCTGCTCGTTTCTCGTTTCACCGCAGTATCATGATGTGGCGAATTGAATTTTTATATTGATTACACACGCGATTCTTTTGGGTAATCGTAGTATATTGTAATCTATTCTCAAATGAATTCATCGCCGACTGCTTGGGAATCCGATAATATGGGTCGACGGTTCTGTTGTTTTTCCATCGCGCCAGTACCGACCATGCTGTTGCTGCAGGGGAGAAAGCGGGGGGCCAGGTGACAGGAGGATGACGTGTGACAGATGATGGCGATTGAAGAGAAGGAGTGGGCCGAATGGGAAGAAGGCCTATGCGGAAGTCAATGAGGATGATGAAAGAAAGTTTATGGTGGCTTCGGGAGTGACTGTATTTCGAGGATCGTGAAATACAGTATTTGTGGGTTACATAAGCCGCGTGTTAGGCACGTCGTCCAGCCAACACCACGACCTCACCTCACGCCTCTGCCTGCACTAGCCTTCTAGCACGTCGACTCACCATCCGTCTGTCTTCCTTGGTTCCTGTCGCCTGGAAATCTGCTCAAATCCATCCATTTTCTCCTCGATCTCTTTGACCTCCTTGTTGTCTTTCTTCTCAAACTCTCCTCCCGCTCGTCCGTGCTCCCGAGCTCTCACGACACGGCGTTGTTGCCAACAGGGAGCTCAACTAACACTTCCGCCAACACTGCACCTCGTCATTACGACCTCCGCCACTTGAGCAAGCAACACCACGACGCGGTCATTCACAGCACCCACCGCAACCCCAGCTACCAGAAGGCGAACAGACCTGCCGATCAACTAAGGCATCCTCGCGACGACGCTTGCCACACACCTCACTACCCGCCTCCAACCGTTTTTCAGCGAACTCCCCCCGCCACCAACACCACCTAACCGCCCCCCCTCTCCTCCCCCGGCTGCCTCGCCAGCAGCAGCCCTGTCATCGCCGTCAAGATTCCGCCCCCTGCTTCGACCAGAAGGGTCGCCGCTCCCGCTACAACCGATCTCTCAATCCAGCCAAAGTTGAAACGGAAACACTCATCCTCTCACTCCGCATCCCAGAGCTCGCAGACGTCGCAGTCGAGCGATCCTATCAGCCAGGGAAGGAGAAAGGTGCCGAAAAGCAAAACCCCAGAGTCGGTCGAAGTTGCGTTAAGCCCGCCCGAGTGCGATAGAGTCGCCATTGGGAATCCAGACGCGAAGAGAATGGCAATGTCGTCGGACGAGGAGTATGGAAGTGATCAGATGATGAGTGATGATGAGTTGGATGCAGATAGCTTGGGGGAGCTTGGTGAGTTTCTTTGCATTCGTTTTCTGAGTTGGGAAGTGGTGGGCAAAATGGAAACTAACAGCGGGAAATTTAGATTCCGATTATGACAATGACGCGGATGATGATCAGTTCCTTGAGAATATGCGCGATGATAAGCCTCAGAAACCGGCGTACGAAGTAGACTATACGACGCTCTCTGATGCTGAGCTTCGCAATAAGCAGAAGGAGCAGGTTGAAGATGTCAGACATATTCTTGGACAGCCCGTGGAGCAAACAGCGATCCTGTTGCGCTACTTCAAGTGGCAGAAAGAAAGGTTAATTGACAAATACATGGACGATCCGGATAAGGTGTTGGAAGATGCAGGACTTGGGGCCGAATGGAATGACGATCCGAAGCTGGAGAAGGTTCGGGGCTTTTCCTGCGATATCTGCTGTGATGATGATGCGGAGATGAACACATATTCCATGAGATGTGGACATCGGTATTGCGCCGACTGTTATAAGCAGTATCTGGAGAACAAGATCATGTCGGAGGGCGAGTCGGGGAGGATTCAGTGCCCGACAGATGGGTGTTCGAGGATAGTGGACTCGAAGACCGTGAGATTGTTGGCATCACCCAAGGTCTTAGCACGGTGAGTACAGAGTTTTTCAGCGTGTGACAAGCAAGTGCTGATGAATGATAGATATGGCGAACTCCTGAACAGAACATATGTTGACGACAAACCGAATCTGCGATGGTGCCCGGCCCCAGAGTGCGAGTTCGCTGTCGACTGCGCAGTTCGCCAAACAGAGCTTCATAAGATAATCCCTACTGTCGTGTGTAACTGCGGCCTTCGGTTTTGTTTTGGATGCGGCCATAACGATCATCAACCCTGTCCGTGTGCGTTGATGAAGAAGTGGCTCAAGAAGTGTGAAGATGACTCCGAAACCGCCAATTGGATCTCAGCACACACAAAGGAATGCCCCAAGTGTGTATCGACGATCGAAAAGAACGGAGGCTGCAACCACATGACCTGGTAAATCCTCCATCCTCCATCCTCTATCTATGAAATAACTTCAGTTAACCACCCTATAGCCGCAAATGCAAACACGAATTCTGCTGGGTCTGCATGGGCCCCTGGTCCGAACACGGCACCAACTGGTACAACTGCAACCGCTTTGAAGAAAAATCCGGCGAAGAAGCACGCGGTCAACAAGCGAAATCACGCGCCTCCTTGGAACGCTACCTCCACTACTACAACCGTTATGCGAACCACGACCACTCGGCGAAACTCGATAAAGACCTGTACGTGAAGACGGAAAAGAAGATGACCAGCCTGCAATCCTCATCGGGTATGAGCTGGATCGAAGTTCAGTACCTTGAGGCTGCGTCTACCGCCCTCCAGCAGTGCAGACAGACGTTGAAATGGACTTATGCTTTCGCGTTTTACTTGCAGAGAAACAACGATACCTACATCTTTGAGGATAATCAGAGAGATCTCGAGATGGCTGTGGAGCAGTTGAGTGAGCTGTTTGAGAAACCCGCGGATCAGCTCGCCGCGAGTAGGAAGGAGATGGTGGATAAGACAGCTTATGTCGGGCATCGGAGGAGGATCCTGTTGGAAGATACTGCGAATGGGTTGAGAGATGAGAGGTAAGTCATAACTTTCTGGTGGTTGGATTTAGTGTGTGGCAGGTGATATGATGCTAATACGGCGCGTATAGATGGCAGTTTACAACCGATATCCGGTAGAGCGAGCATGCTACTACACTGTTGGGTTGGATTGGATTGGGCTGGGTTTAGATAAAGTTGGCGTTCAATATCATCGCGAGGCGCGGCGTCGGAAGACTGGACGGGTATGCGTTGGACTTTCAAATTTCGGGGGGACTTGGGGGTTGGAGCGCGGCGGGATGTGGCGGGATGTGGCGGGATGTGGCGGGGAGGGGATGGGGTAGAGGGAGTCAGTGAGGGGGATTGCGAAGCTGTGCAAATACGTAGAATCGCAACTAGGCGAGGGCATCAGATACACGGTCCTACTATTACTAGCAGTAGTTGCCATCATCGTGGTCGTGGAGGTGGGCTGGGATTTCGGGATAGGATAGGATAGGGATGCCTTGGGCTCGGTGTTATAGTGTGTTTTTTTGATGGTTTCTTTTTTTTTTTCGTTTCGATCCATCAAGCTCTTTTATGCATTATCTGTTCTTATGGGTTCTTTTTCTTTTTCTTTCTGTTTCTTTGGTTCTTGTATCTTTTACGTGTTTTTTGTGGTTGTTGGAAATAGGGAGAAGGAGGGCAAGAGGAGCAGGGGAGGTGGGGATAGAGATGATGCGAAGTATGGTACTACTACTACTACTTACACTTACTACGGTTACTTAGTACGGTTACGTAACGTTATATACCGGATATGGATACCGATTCGGAGTGGTTACGTGATTAGAAGCTTGTTTTCTGTGTTGTTGTCTTTTTTTCCGTTGTTGATATGACTAGTTCGATCTACGAATTACGACTTGGACTTGGACTTGGGCTTGGGCGAGGAATTGGTCTATCGACATGGGACAGGACAGGGCGGGGAAAGGTACACCTGTACGTGCTAGGGAAGTGGATAACACAACACGACACGCGATTCAAGTCAACTCTGGCCATGGCACTGGTGTAGTACCGGGGGGGGGGGGGTGGTTGAAAAACATGATGCCATGATACAATATCAGTGTTAGTGGTCAATTGTGAGGAGCTTTTTTATGACACGGCGTGGTTTCGGATTGGATACGGTACCACATAAGGCACTGGAGGGGATGCTTGCGCGGGACTTGTCGTGGATTGGGTAGGGTATATTGGGGCGTAGTGATGAAAAAGTGCTGAGGGAATTTTGGACAGCCACAGCCAGAGAGTGAGTGTCTTGTAGTGGTACAGAACCCACTGTGCTAACTAGTATCACGCACGCTCGACCCCGGAGGGATTTATTATACGGTATATACGCTCTTTCCCGTACCACAGCGCTGAACTGTGTCAAGCCCGGAAATGTAGAACTGCCATCATGCCCATGTTTTCCACCTCTTCACACCTTTTCATGAGCCCTCACCCTCGCTCTCTCCACCGTCCAACCCTCCGTTCTCGGTATTCACGTCTTTTCCTTCCACCATGATCACCTCAAATCACTGGCACCAATGGCATCACCCCCAACCACCACCACCACCAACACCATCGAATCGCCGATCCTATATCTCTTACCAACCCCCATACCTCTCCAACCACCCTGTACAACATTTCATGACTGGAGCATACCATATTGCGTCGAGAGGCTCATAATGAACACTTCTGACTCCCAAGAATGTTGCGGCGGATGATGGATTTGCTGTTGTCACCGCCGTTGTCGGAGGCGGGAGGAAATGCGAGTCCAAATCCGAATCCGCAGAATGATATTGGAGTATGTGAGCCCAACCGGAACCGAAAACGGAGATCAGTATAACGAGGAGGATGACGATGAGGATTGGGAGAATCCCTATACATACCCCTACTACTCGAGCAACCAACTCTCCCAACACCTCGGGGGCATAACCTTCCCACCTACACCGTCTCTCTCCCGACCCGCAACTCCAGACGACAGCCACAATCCTGATGATCATTATCCTAATCTCAACACCACTACTCCCACCGCCGACGACTCCCGGATCCACCACGCCTCCATAATCTCCATCACCCGCGTGAAGCTCATCATCGAAATCACGGGAAAACGGCACCACAGCGCACCCACTCCTCCTTCCCCACAGGACACCCTATTTCAATCCCAACCTGCCCCCTTGGAAATATCTGATTCCGCTCGTTCCGCGCCCATCATTGGCAGCCGAAATGGTGGTGATAATATGTTTCCCTCCCGGGACACCTCAGAGAAAGATCCAACACCCCCCTAATGCCGTATCATGACGCTATCCCAATCCCGACCGCGAAAGGTCCCGTAAGAGAGATGGTAGAAATGTATAATCCCTTGCCCGAGGAAAGGGGGAATGGCGGGTTTATGATGGAGTATGGGAACTGGTGGAGTGAGGTTGCGGTGAAGAAGAAGCGGAGAGGCGGGAGTGCGAGTTTGGCGAGTAGTGACGAGGTGAGGAAGTGGTGTAGAGGTAGTGGTAGTGAACCGCCGGAAAGGTTTGTGCCGAGTTAGGGTGAAGAGAAGGATGAGAGGTTGGAGGAGGGGGGGAGGAGGGGAAGAAAGGAGAGGGCCGGGAAGAAGGTGAGGAGGATGGGGATGGAGAGTGGGGGTGAGGGAGGTTGGAGGAGTTTTGGGTGTAGGACGATGTTGAAGGGGGTGTTGAGTTTGGTACGCGTGCTTAAGAGACTTTTGGGAGAGGCATGCTCGCTGTATATGATGCTTCGTGGTTTTGCACTTTACTGTATTGAGCAGAAATTCGTGGCGATAGAAGAGTAGTCCATGTGTTGATAGCAGATACGGGTGTGAAATGATCTACAGGACTTCAAGCTCCTGATGGTTACTAGTATCTCGTGCCGCAACGGTGAAAGCATCGACAGAATCAATGTAATACCCGATTCCGAGCTTCCTCACCATCCTCACTACCGTAAAGCGCATTCCAATATACCTTGGAGCTCCTCCGTGCCTCCTTTTTATACCCAATCCTCAATCCCGGGAATCTCCATACCAAACCCAACTCAACATCAGTCTCTTTACCTAAGTTAAGTATTCCCGTCCATTTCCACTCCACCACGATCATTAATAAAACCCAATTTCTAATGGAGCACTTCTCTTCTTTTTTCACGAATAAATTCTCCAAATCCTCATCTTCCAAACCTCGCGCCACCATCGGTACAAACATGTCCGAATTATTCAAAAATTTCCCTGTCACCTCGAATGGGCCCAATCGCTATCACCATCCATATCATAATGGGATCCCGCTAAAGTCGAATACAAGAGAAATGTTGCCCATGTATTCGGCATATCAGACTGAACAAGCGTGTTATTTTGAACCTTATACCAAATACGCGCAGGAACAGTTGAGGCAGCAGAGGACTCAAAGTGGGAAGTAAGCTTGAAGCGAAGGGCGAGATGAGGGGGGTCGGGTGAATGGGATGGTTGGGGGATTAAGTGTATATAGTCATTCTTAGCTGGTAGCTAGTTTAATACATGTTTGGCCTTCACCTCGGCGTGACAGTGTTCATCCAAAGTTTTTGCCACTGGTAAATATAACGAGTGAGAACTGGTGATTAATTCATCAATCAATCAAGTGTTCAAACCTGATATAGGAGATGGTATGTGAACTCCCGTGTCTGTACCACTCCAAATGAGCATATAGTTTATCATAGTGATGTCGTGATGGCAAGTCATAAGAGAAAACATTCAAGTGCATCATGATTCTCCGACCCTTGGGCGCCTCGTGATGATGATTTCTATCAGTCATGGCTACCAGAAAAATGAACGTCATCGATGCGGGGTCTTCTTGTTCACGCAAGCTACAATAATACTATTCTTTTAACAATCTCCACTCCGTAATGTAGCAACTTGCACTCCTGCGATATCGTGACAAACTTCTTTCTATTCAACGCAGTCCCCCATAATGACTTCCAGTTATCGCCGCGCTTACCTGCATCGCTCCTGAACCATTTGATCTGAGCCCACCACTCCCAGTGAAGCTTACCAACTTGGAACTTACAACCCGAATCCTAACGCTATGACCAGTAACTTCGACGTTTCAACTTGGGGCAAAACGCCCCCCAGCCTATATGATAAACTACAAGCATCAAAGCGGCAAACAGCGCCAACACCTCTTACAGAGGCCCTTACTAAGGGATTTCAAGATGATATAAAGTTGAAATCATCACGATCGGCTCGGAATACGTTTCCATTACTTTATAAACGGAAGGTATTGCCCTCTATTCGAGTCAACCAAAGGATGCTGACACCACCGCAGAACCCAATGTCGCCCTTCGTCGGAAAGGAAAGTATGTCCAGAGACTCACTTCGAAGCTCCGGTACTGAGGTTAAACCGTTGTTCTCCCGTTCAGCGCCGTTGAAATCGGAACTGGATTTCGTCCGAAATATGAAGTACCGTGATGCTGACCGACCTCATTCCGCCGTCGCGTTCTTCCAAGACAATAGGAAAGAAGATGGTTATTGTCCTGTTCCAGAAGGATTTACTAAAGGCTGGAAACCCATGATCGGCGGCGCAGCGGTTGCGCAGGGATGGCTTGGGGATATGGAGAGAGAGCCACCACCAGGGTTGATGGAAGACGAGTGGTGGGTGTGGATTTAGATCTTTGGGGGTGGTAAGATGAAAGAGAAGTGATGATCTACGGCATGGATGATTGATCTTGGATATAATACTTATATGCATGGCACGGGCACTCTTTTTAAGTTTCCAGGATTGTAGAGTAGTACGAGATTCGGAATGATGTGCGCGTGGTAACGTTATCTTGCGTGCCCTGGTTACACTTCCCAAACTTTTGGTTGTCGGGATTATTGCTAGTGGTTGTCAATGTGATATTCACCGACTGGTGTCGCTCGCGTTGCGCTGGCATCACACCAAACCGTGCGACTCGGAATCTCCCGTTGGGCACGAGTATAATAACTGCTGGATCATTCGTCTCGTGAACGACTCGACTCCGAGCCCTCTCAGGAGCGGCGTGGTGGCTCTGTTTGTCGTATTTTCCTTAGTTCCGGACTGCCTTCACGTCATCATTTCCGGTCCGGGACTTAAAACCGCCCCTTTAATCTGACCGCCAGGAACCCCCGTCCCGCACACAACTCGCCTAATCTAGCGGCTTGAGCTCCAGCATCTACCCAACACCTTTAAATACCGCCGATAGAACCTTTCTAACATCATCTTTGCACAAATGGCCCATACCGACTCCTCCTACGACTACCATTCAGCCCCACAACCTCCGATGGCGCTCCCCAGCATTATGAGGCCAATGAGATCGTCGCATGCTCCCAAAATCTTTGGCCAGCCTCCACGTCAAATCCAGGTAAGTATATCGCCACTGAATGTTGGGGAAACGAGTTGTTAACATCCACAGAACCCCCCAAAGCACGTGAATTGGCATCCGAATACATACCAACTTCCCCAGTGAGCATCATTCGAACGCGCGATGATATCCAACGAAGCCGCTTTCGTGGAGCATATTCATTTCATGCCGTCAGATTCTTGCTGGAAGATATGGCTCGAGTTTACCTTGCTATCCGGGTTCAATCTCGGGGGTGACTTCCGGATGAGCGGTCCATCACCCGGCATCACCCGGTGTCACCCGGTGATGTGATGATGTGGATTTTAAGCTTCCGGGGGATTTAGGAGTCAGAAGGGGCAGAGAAAGGAAGATATACTGTATTACTATTAGATTTACTGTAATTTATAATCGAGTTAATGGCTATACAAGTCGGTTGGTTGGCGAAAGTCGTGCGACATTAACTCTCAATCATCTCCAATTTCACGAATCTTCACTCCCGCCATAACGCGCTATTCGAGACTCCTGTGGGGATAAATACCACTTCTGAACCTCTCCAGCTGACTCAAACCTTTCTCCTCAGCTTTATGTAACAAACCCACAGCTCGATCCACAGTCTTCAATTTGCACACATCATCGTTAACCCCACAAAAAATAACAATGTCAAGTTTGTGGTCTTCAATCAAGAAGAGATCCTCGAGTTCCCGAAACCAAGGCCCCAGTCTCAGACCTCGAACAGCCCGGGCACAAGGCATGTTCTACTCCGCTACGAACCTCGCGGGAAACCGTAATACTCAAACCGTCGGACCTCCACGTATTTCTGAATACATACCTCCTATTTCGTTGGAGCCAAGTGCTATGAGCGCTAGCAGACGGGGCACCGGGGGGGAGGATTTGGAGCCACGCAAATGGCTGGTCGGAGTCAAGGCGGTGTTGGTGGTGCCAGGTCCTGGGAAGGCGGTCAGCCGGCGACTCCACTGTCGCTTTTGTGACCCAATAGTGGACCATGGTCTTCCACTCGGTAGAAAGATTGCCAGAGTACAACATGTCAGGGACAAGTGGTGCATCGGGTGTTGGAGTTTACGAACATGTTGGATTTCTTATTGGTTTGAGTTAGCCGTCAGGGAGTATCAATAATTGAGAGAGCGATTTATATCATACAATGTTGTCGTGGCTAGATTTCAATTCCAGCATCATGTGCGTGGGCGAATATTATAACTTGAATGTGACCCGCGAAGTGGACTCCAGCGCTGTTTTTGAGATCTCTTCGCTAAGGAAAGTGACATCCTAGATACGATGATTTACGGTCTCCATCATGTTTCTATAAAGTAGTACCCTGCTGCACTCTGCCGAAGCACTGTGGTTCCATTACAATATCAGTCGCTCTGGATCTCCTCTCTCGGGACCACGCATTCCCTGGTCACACTCACAAGTAGAAACACGCCACCATGAGAAGCCGTAATTCTTCAATTAATCTACACAGCTATCACACATCGCTGCTGCTGTCTATTAAACCACCCGCTAGCACCTTAACTTGTCTTCACCTTCCATACCATCTCTTCCTTCGCCTTCACCCACACTCCTTCCATTCCCCCAAATCAACTCCCTCAAACCCCGGTTCTTACAAATTACAGCTTCACCATGAGCAATCCTCCAAATAACTCCCCCCGGTTTAGTTCCCTGAGCTATGAGAAGCCCAGCAGCCGTAATCACTCGTCGCGCACCGGTAATGAGATGAGTACCAACCGTAACAACCGTCCCCCTCCGCCGTATCCGGCTGGATATCAGCCGGTGACTCCCTCTACATTTCTTTGGCTGAATGGGAAGAAGAAATAGGTTTACGGCATGATGGGAGCTGGTATGCGAGTGTGGTATGATGGGGAATTAGGTATTCTTGGGAGGAATTAATGGGCGGAATTTTGATTGTATTTATTTCCTTATCAGTATATTACACTCCTCTGGGTGGTTATTTGTATGTTAGTTATTTTAGACTGTTATTTTAAGTCATCGGCATCATGATCGATCATCCAGCTCTTCGACTCCTTCTTGACCTTTCCATGTTTTCATGACAACTCCTCCCTCGTCCTAGTTTCTTACGATCCGTTGGAGTAGGTTCCAGTACTGAAACCCTCACATATCCTCATTCTTCTACCCGTATCCCCATACCCAATACCTCCACCTCCACCTTTGATCCCCCCACTCCCTATCACCACACTCCCATCCCCTCAATTCCAATATCCCCACCCTCCCCCCTTCCATCCTCCCCTACTCTCTTTTAAAATCAGAATTCCAATCCCATACCATCTCTTTGTCTCCCCCCGAAACACCACCCTCCCCTTCTCCCCCCACCCTACTATACTCAGAAACACAAACCCGAGAAACACAATGAGCAACAAACCCACCCCCCACCCCAACCCCCCTTTCAACACCCCCGAGATGGGTAACCTTAACTACGAAGAGCCCTTCAGCCGAAACCATGATATGTTAACTGAGAACGAGTTGAGGAATAGTGGGCCGAATACGCACAAGGTTCGCGTGTATCCCCAGGGGTTTGTGCCGGCGAGTCCGTCGACGTTTTTGTGGCCCAATGGGAGGAAGGGGAAGTGATGTTGGATACTTGCTGTTGTCAGTGTTTAGGATTTAGGTGTTATGATTATGGTGGTGTGTCACGAGTGGGGTTTGGATGGGTAGCTTGCAAGGGAAGATGGGAGGTTTATGCCATTTAAGCTTCATGAGTTTACATTTGTTAGTCGCATCTAGATAGATCTAATCCAAATGGTTTATTAACGCTATTTACCACTCACCATAATGTAACCCACAAACCCATATAAACCACCACCACCATCACCACCATCGCCATCTAACTCCCATTACCCAACTTTCGGTCCCGACCTCGACAACCCCCTCACGCCCCTATCCCTCGGCCACACCCACACCCCCGGCCTACTCGCACCAATCCACGCGCCCGCCCTCTGGATATGCGCAGTCACCAACGAATTCATCCCTCTCGACCGCATCCCGAACCTCCCGGTATACACCCACTCAGGCAGCATATTCGAGAAAAACACTTTCTCGGGTGCTCGTGGCATCTCGGCTGGTTTTGCGCGGGAGGCGCGGTAGGGTTGGAGGTTGGTGTTGAGGCGTGGGAGTGTGGAGAGGCGAGGGTGTTTGCTGGTTGGGTGGGAGGTGATGGTGGGGCGGGTTAGGGGGAGGGAGGTGGGGTTGCGGGAGGTTGACATGGTGCTGGTAGTGAGATTGATGGATTGATTCTATGGACGGGATTGTGGCGACTGGGATATGAGGGTGGGGAAGATTGGGGCTGGTGAGGAATGGCAAACTTGTTGGGAAGAGAACAATGATGGGAAGGGGAGGGTTTGTTTTCGTAGAAAGTGGGTCTGCTGGGACGGGAAGAGAGGGGAATAATATTAGGGTGAAAGGCTGGAGTACTGGACCGTGGCAATACGCCAGAGCAAGGCGTGAGTGTGTGAGTGTGTAATCTGTTGGAACTGTTAAGGGCTTCCAGTGGTTATAGTTATGAATTGTGTTGTGTTATGTGAAATTTTATCGCAACATGTACTGTAAAGTGGATCGTTAAGGTCCAGAGTAATGTAGTTGAAGATAACGATTGAGAATGACAATTATGGAGAATAGTATACCGCTCGATCTCTATCGATCTCGTAAACTCATCTCGCACATGACCGTGTCACCGTGTCGTGAACAGGTGATGCTGCGATGGAAGTGAAGTTGTTTGGGTGGTTTCCGTAGGTAGTGTTTGCTTCTTCGTGGTCGAGTTGAGTTTGAGATCGCTGATTATCGACACGTGCTGTTATTTCCTTGCTAAAGTATTGTCAGCAACCAATTGAACGGGTACACGCTCTTTCGCTACCGGAAACTATCTGCGAGAAAACAATCGAACTTATTTTCAGATAAGCCTTTAAACATCGATAAATGGGTATATCATCCCCCCAAAATGAAAACTCCACACCCCTTCCAATCCATCCCACGACCATTTTCTGAAACCCATAAACTCCGCCACACGCTCATATTCCACCCATCTTTCACATAAACAATGTAACCTTCCCGCTCCCCGTCCCACCCACAACCCATTCTCTCCCCGCATGTGCCGCAACCGCCGCCGGCACCGCCGTAATCTGCTCTTCATCCCTCCCCACCTGTCCCAGCAGCTCGCCCTCGCGATTATAAACATCGATCCAGCGGTTCATGCTCGCGATAACAACTCTCTCGGTCCTCCACCACTTGGCCTTAAATATCGTCACCCATCTCCCCGTCTGATTACTATGTCGCACCACTGTTTTGACCTTCAACTCGGGGTCATAGATCTTGATAGTGTCGTCGTAGCTTGTTGTGACGACTTCGCCGTTTTGGCTAATATTCGCAGATGAGACCGAAAGACGGGATTCGTGTTCCGCTATGGGCGAGGACATGTGCCGGAGGTCCCAGAGCTTCACCGTGCGGTCGAGAGATGCGGTCGCGAGGATCCGGCCAGCAGCTGGGTGTGCAGAAATGTGTCCGATCTTTTTCTCGCTGCATTCCCATGTGCGAGTGTTGGCGGGGGCACGGGGGTCGACGTGGCCAACGAGACCAGAGAGGGAGGAGAAGACGATGGTATTGTCGGGGAGAACGGAAAGGGAGGAGAGTCCTTCGCCGGTGTCTTCGAGTGCGTAAAGCTGGGTGGACTCGCCGGTGTTGAGGTCAAGAGACCGGATGGAGCCATCGTAGGATGCAGAGAGGAGCGTAGATGGGGTGGTAGGAGAGAAGGTGAAAGAAGGAAGGGTGCGGGTATGGAGTTTAATGTTGGTGATTGAAGGAGTGGACGTATCAGTGTCTTCTTCGTCGTTGTCATCGTCTTTCTTGATTGCCGCGGACGGAGAAGCGTCTAGGATACCGAGATTGCCGATCTTGTCGCCAGCAAATATTAGAGGCTTATCACGACTTGGATGGAACTCCATGTGATATATCCGCTCCTGGGTTATTTTCAAGTCCGCGACAGGGAACTCTTCCCACAACTTCAACCTCCCTAATCTGGCGCGGATACGGTTGATTCCCTTTTCCTCTCCATCCTCACTGCCCTCTTCCTTTACATCTTCCTCATCCTCGAGCTTCAACTCCTCCTCTTCGTCTCTGACCACAATTTTCGCGCCCTCCCATCCAAGGTCAGGGACGACAAACTTCATCCTCTCATCAATCCTCTGTTTCTTCTTCTCCTTCTCCCGCTCCACTCGTACAGCCTCATCATCCTCTGCTTTCCGTTTCTTCTTAGCTAACTCCGAGTCCGCCGGAATACCCGCGAGACGTGACGAGGTGCGGCGAGGAACATGTTCCGTGGGTTCCTTTTTCGGTTTCGGACGGGGTGCTCGTTTCGCCGGGGCGCCGGGAGAAGATGAAGATTTCGCTCGGTTGGATTTCGCGCCTCCAGCTGATGAGGAGAGAAGTGGTCCCGCGGGAGAGGTAAGGGCGAGCTCAGCTAGAAGAGCTTGGTTTGCGAGGATGTTCTTGCGGCGTTGTTTCTCGTACTGGAAGATTCGGGTCAGTGCATGATGGTGGGCTGGGAGGACAGTCTGCGTACTTCCGATTCTTCCATTGTGAGGTTTGTGATGATGGATTGGTGTACTCTGGAGGGCTGGACTTCGGGGGAGAGGTTGGGAGCGGGAAGCAGAAGGAGAAGCAACGATGATGTCCAGACGACGCGTTTGGCGCGTGATGGCGCGCAATCTTGCTTTGGGATGGTGGCGCGTAAAGTGGATGTCACGTGTTTCTAGCTCTCAACAACAATCACTGGCATCTCTTGAACTCTCATGCGCACAACTCCACTCCCCTCCTTGTATCCACGACGATGCTAACTATTGTCCATCTAGACACCGTTCTCCAGATGCTTCTCAAGATCTTGCCCTCCAAGTCTCGCCTTCCAACTGCCTCACCAACTCCTTTCCCTTCGCCTCGTTCTCTAGCGATGTCACCAGCTTCTCACCATCCAGTTCTCTTGCCCTCAACTCGCTCTCCACCTTGTCCTCATCCTGATTTCCCAGACCTCATCCTTCCAGCCCCGTCCACGAAATCTCGCCATCTATACCTCGCTCTCGAGCTCCATCTCAGCACCTGCTTGCCAGAACCACGGCCTCGAAACCTCATCTTCCAAGTCTCTTCATCAAGCTGTTTCTCCAGCTCATACACATGCATTCCGTTGACAACCGTATCCACTATTTTCACGGTTTCTGGAGCAGCGAAATGGTGGTAATTTTCCGCGGAGAACAACAGAATCGAGGAGACACCGATCGTGAATGGACCCTGGCGTGATCTAAACCAATAAACATCATTTTAATATCCTCAGACAGGCCCATATGCATTCAGATACAACCGCATCTTCTCTTCTACAGCCTTTTCAAAAGCGCCATCATCCTCTCTCTCCACCAACTCCACTTCCATCTTGCCCTCTCCAACATCATGACGCCTCCATCCCCTACCACCCCACCTCGAGATGCTCCCACCGAATCCCTGTCATTATCCTTTCCTCATTCTCCTCATCCTCATCCATATCAACCACATCCCATAACCTCATCTAACAAATCCACACCATAACCATGCCACCACGCTCCCAATCCCCCCATCCAACTCCCCACCGCCGCCTCTCCCGCCGCCCCAAACCCATCCATCCCTCCCTCCACCACCGTCTCCACCCCGGCCCCTCCCCTATTACACTCCCACACCTCCCCTTCTGTGTCCACCCCACGCACACCATCGACGGTGATAAAACCACCGAACTCTGCCCCCGCCCCTCTCTCCAAATCAAGCGCAAGCGACGCCGGCGGCGGGATAAACCCGCTTCCGAGACGTTATCCTGGCAACAACGTGAGCGGCGCGATTTCTGGCGTGAGTGGCGGTTGATACAGCGGTTGGAGGCGAGGAGTGTTGCGGGGGTTGAGGAGCGGGAACGGAATTGGCGGGGGGTGAGGGGGGGGGTTGGGGGGAGGTTGGGGAGCGTGTTGAGGGGTGGGTGATGTAATGATATATCATAGTCTCGAACCACGCAAAAGATGTGGTGCCAGCTCGTGACAGTATGAATGATTGATTGATATCATTTAAGCGCATGCGTCCCTTTGGGATATGGTGCGTCACCTACTCTACAACCTCCTCTACTCCCCTCTAGTTCTGCTTCTTTACAAGCTTTCTGTATACATAATGTTCGTCCATTGTCAACCCTCTTTCTCGCCGACCCTTCGCGCTGGCGATGGTCGCCTTTTGAGTTGTGCTAGCGAGCTGCTAAGCACGTTCTCTCCTCTTTCTCTTCATTTTAATGTGTATGTTACCTCACCTCCATTCTCCATTTCCTTCTCTCGGCATGGCGTCTCCCCTTCGCTCTCATTTTTCCTCTGCTCCAGTTACTGACTCTTCCTGCTGTTCCCACCCCCACTCTTCCGCCCGTCTCTCTTCTCCCTCTCTTATTTCCGAGTCGTTCTGCACCTTCCCCACGTTCGTCGTTTCCAGGTAATTCAGAATTGCCGCTGTGGCCCTCCGTTCTGCGAAAATGGTGGCGAGTGCGTGTCTTTTCGTGAGGCCGACCTGCTTTAGGTCTTTCCACAGCTGTCCTGGGACCCAGTGGAGGTGGGTCTCTATACCTGCCTCTTTCAGCTTTCGGTGGCGTTCTCTGATATCTTCCACAACGTTGGACCCTGGTCCTGGGTCCGTTGACTGGATCCTTCTCAAGGTGCTCTGCGAGTCCGTAAAGACTTTGAGCGTATTGACCAAGTCTCCTTCACTTTTCAGGGCGTTTTGCAGGGTGTAACGTAAGGCTTCGGATATCGCGAATAGTTCGGCGTCAATAACCTCTTTTGTCGGCCCTAGATTCCATAGTCTCGTTTGCCACTGTTCTTCGGAGTCCAGTTGCGTTGTGGCTGCCCCTATACTTCCTTCGGGGGTTACGTGACCCGTCTGTCCAGATTATTAGGGTTTTTTTTCAGTGGGATTGCATGTTGTGATTCCATAGCTGAGGCTCTTTCTGTCTCGGCAATATGTATCATATCTTTTGGAATTGTCGGCTCTATGGTTCTGTTGGAAACTATTTCGACCCCGGCTTCTAGGCTGGCTACCACCTCGATTCTGCTCCGTAAAATTCTCCCAACGGATGTGTGGGTTTTCGTCGGGCGGTAAGTATCAGGTGGTATGAGGAACCTCATTGGATGGTTAGCAGGGAGCCCAAGGATCCGTAGTACGTATCTCATCTGCCTGAGGTTGAGTAGGGATTGCGCTGATCGTAATCCCGCCACTGCTATTAATGGTCCTATTGGTGTCGTTCGAAGAGCCCCTGTGATTGCTCGAGCTTGCTTGTTAATGAGTTTTTGTATGTCGTATACTCGTGAATCATTGGGCTTCGTGCCCCACCACAGCTCTGAGCCATACAACATTATTGCCTGAACCACAACGATTTGTATTTTCTTCACATTTGCCGGACTGAGTCCTTGGGTAGACGTAAGTCTGCGGATTCGTGTTTCCGCCGCTTTCGCTCTTAAGGCTTTCGCTCATGACAGTAAGAGCAGATATACTTATATAGTTAAATGAGATATGGCATCAAGATTCAGTAGTGTAGGGGTATCATGGGCGCTTGCCATCACAGCATTCTGCGCCCGACCCGGGTTCAAATCCCGGCTGAATCATTTTGTTTTCTCCTGCTGTTGGGGCAGACAGACCTGTGCTGGGTCTTTTTTTTTTTTTGCATGGTTGTCATTTACATGGTCCTTGCACATTTGGCTCACGATTATTGATCTCGAGTTGTTGTCATACTGGTTGATATCCAAAACAGATTTATTCAGGTATTAGCTTTCAATACGGTGATATCTTGATGCGCTCCTTTTCTGGAAACAACCCTCTCGATCAAGGTTGCACCTTCTTTTCGATGTCCTAGGGCCCTGCTCTATAAGAATCCTAACAGCATTTCTTTTCACCACAGCATCGCTTCTCACCTGCTCTTCCCTCCTTCTTCACATCCGTATTCAACACACTCTCCACCGTTGTTACCTCTCCACCTTCCCCTACAACGTTAGCACTGTCACCCTCCCCATGATTTCCGGCAATAACCACAGTTTCCTTCCCAATCTGCACACTCTTATTCACCGCCTGTGTACTTGGCGGCACATCGCCACCCGGATTCCTCACGAAAAAGTTCACCGGGACGAGTCTGACGCGGAGTGATTCGCTCGGCATGACCGGCCAATCCTCAGTTCGCGGGATATGGTTGATACCAAACTGGACCCAAACAACAGGGTTGGATTTTGTGATGAGATCGTCATTGCGGTTCGCCCAGGAGCGGACACCATGGCCGCCGCGAGACTGATTTGTCCAGCGACCACCGGAGTAGAGCTCTTCGTCGCGGTGAGCGGTGATGTAGAAGGCTTTATCCGCGAACTCAGCACGTTTGTGGTGGAAAGACGATGGATGGGCGAGGAGAGGTTGGAATGGTGGCGCGAGGATCTTGTAGGCGCATGGAAGAGAGTTGGTAGGGTTTTTGGTGGTTGTGGATTGGATTTTGAGGGTTCTGTTGGTGAAGGGTGATGCTTCAACAGAGGTCGAGTGAGTGATTTCTGTTTCCTTGACGGTGTATCCAACACCAAAGGGATTGGTATCCGGGTCCACCGGGAGCGCGGCTGCTTCTTGGTAAACGACACGGTTTGCGGGCCCGTCAAGAGCAGGGTCCACGCGGAGTGAGAAGATGTGCTGATGATACTGGGCGAGGACACCAGGGTGGACGATGGTTCCCCATGGAACCGACTGGATTTCGGGTTCGATAGCCGCGGTGGAAAGGATGCCAGTCGCCTTGACTTCGTATGCAAGTTCGCCGGATTGGTTGAAGATGAAGGCGAGGATGTATTCATAGTTTTCGACCGTGATGATGGACTGAATGACGAGCTCCCGGTTACGTGTGACGACGGCGCGACCAGTTCTGTAGTTGGTATGTTTGAAGCCAATTCCGTTATCTTGCTCATGGATGCAGATTACGTTAGGCATTGGGAGCACTGCGCCAGAAGAGGTCGTAAGGTTGGATGAAAGATAGTGGATTACACCGAGACAGTCGCAGCCTAGTTGGAGGTTATTTGCCATGATACCAGCACCCTAAAAATGATTAATTTTAATCTAAACAGTCGTCAAGGTAGGATTCAAACTTACAGCATCACCCAAGTCGAAAGCTGACTTCTTGTGGTACGGTGGACGAGGATCCCCATACGGAACATTCATGTCGCTCAAGCTCAGACGATAGAACAAGCTCCGACCGTCGTAATGAATGTTGTGAAGAACCATCCCTTCGCGGCCATTGAAACTGGTCCGGATCTTCCACTTCTGCCACTCAATCACAGCTCCGCCACTGTCCTTCGCATCTGCTTCCTCGGTGACAGTAAAGCTGGCTCCTTCAGGCTGTACAATGTGCAATGGCTTCAGGTCGGCCCTCAACACCTGATACTCGGGTGTATATTCTGCATGTGGTGGGATCAGGCGCTTCTTTGGTGGTGTTGGGGTCTTGTCACTACCAGTGGGTAAGTATTGAATCTTGATCACTTTCATAGTGACCGCATCGATGATTGGACTAAGTGGTAGAGGGATAGCATAATGGTTCGAATCCGGATTAGGCCCGCCCTCGGGATGCTGAGCATAGAGGAAGCACTGGAACATAACGCGCTCATCATTGACACCGTCCGAGCCGTAGATCCACGGATCTGATACAATGGCTGTACCAGGAGGAAGCTCAAATTTTTCGATCTCGGCTTTCACACCAGGATCTGACAGTGCAACACGCTCAGCTTCGATAATCTCTTCACCATCGGCCCAAGCATGAAAGCCATCCTGGACCCGTGTGTTACTGACGAGACAAGACTTGTTCAGATCAACAACGGCTTCATAAAGCTTCCCCATCCCCTGGACGAGATAAACAAGATATGCGCGGCGAGCGGGGCGAGGTCCGGTGCTGCAGCCCTCGTCCCAGACGAGAAGTTCGGCCTTCGGAGGTTCGAGAAGCGTAACGGTTTTGAAGTGGAATTTACCGCCATCCGGGATGAGGAAGTTTTTGGTGAGGATTTCAACGCAAGCTTCGATCTCGGAGGGGATGAGGGGCGTGAGAGGATGCATCGTCGTCGTCGTCGTTGGTGTCGCGGTTGTTGAGTAAGTTGTGGTAACGGGATATGTTCGGACCAAAGCTGCGATGACTGAGAACAATTTAAATATCAGTTAGACATATTCTGATAATAGAATCTCACAACATGGATTTGCTCGAGAGGGAGAAGTGTTCAATCGGAGGGGAGGTTCCGTTGGTGGTGGCTTACCTGATACGAATGTCTAGTACCAGCAGCGTCAATTGATACTGCGACCGGCTTTGAGGTAGCAGCCAGTGAAGATAACTACCGGCAGCGGGATGGAGTTGAAAGCTATGAGGGAAGTGATGATACTGATTCCCTGGGGATTGAAATTGAAGGCGGGGTGAGTGAAAGAGCGGAGTCGAGCAACAGGCTGACATGGATAGAGATGTAGTTCTGTGCAACAACCCCAAAGCAGGCTCTGGGCTGACAGCCCTGCAACACTTCGGAAAGCTGCGGGCGTGGGCGCTTATCAAAGTTCTCTTCCCCAGTGTGGGGTTTTCCACTGACGTCAATCGATCAGATGACGAGATTTTGTGTGTTTCTGTTGGCGGGGATCATATCTGCAAGTATCGTTAGATTCCGGGTCGCTTTGATTCGGACCCCACGGGAAAAACCTCCTTGGTTAACTCCAAAGAGGTATGACAACCGTGTCTTGCATCGAGGCACCAGTATCTAGCAGATAGTATAGTGCCTTGAGATTCTCCAAGAGAGATATCCAAGTTGCTCTTCTCAAACATGATGTACCATCGAATTTGAACACCTAGTTGAATTGCTCTGTCTTCCGTAGAGAATACCCCGTGTCTTACTCTCGGACGTTTCTTGGGACGAATCTCCGTATCTGTGGGAGCTGACCTTCTCAGTAATTCAAATACGCCCCAAATCTCCATGATGGCTCCGGATTTAAAAACCTAAAAGGTCATGTGTTAGATTCGACTTTATTGAATTCATGTAGTTTCACTCCATGGCATGGCAGTATAGATGCTGAATATCAAGATGAAGAACCCGAGGCCGAGTATGGTTTCCTGCTGCATTTCGGGCGGGGTACACCACTATTGTCCATCGCAAGATGTGCTAGTTTGCGAGTAATGAAATCTCATCGGTACCCTCAGAAGATCTCTGAGTCGGTGTATAAATTCAAACAGAATTCTAAGCCTCTCATCCTCAACCTCAGATTCTACCACCGCAACCATCGAACCCCGCCACCAACCTCATTGACTCCAGTATCCGAAAAATACACGTAACAGCATTCGATACTGCCGTAATGAAGCTTCTTCCGACCGCCTTTTTTCCCTTTATCCTCTTCGCTAGTATAGCTAGCACGGATACAATCCCCGCCACGAGCTACAGTCCACACCCGGATGATGGATATAGAGCCATCTCGGAACCAAGTGATTGTACAAGTACATTCCCCGACGAAAACACCCATCATCATATCTATGCTCGGAGTAAAAGTGAATACGGCGAGCCCTCCTTCCACAATTCGGGAGACAACTTTAATGAGACCTAGGTTCGGGAAAGGATCAACACTTTTTTCGAGGAAGACGGCAAAGAAACTATCGTGAGAGACCCCGAATGGAGGAAGAATTCAATTAGGGCAGATTATATCCGTCTAAAATGGGATGAAGACACTCCAGATATGTTGGTCAAATGTAAGTTTTGTTGAATTATCGGATTGAGGATTTCTGGGATATAAATATTGTACTAATAGATTCGTGATATGTAGTTGCAATCAGACTTCGCGAAATTGAGTGGTCATTTCCGATAAGCGAGCACACGTAAGCACCGGTACCTCTATATTCCAGTGTGACGTTTACTAATGTGTGATAACGTCACGAGTGCTGATCAAACAATGCAACAACGTTGTAGATGCAAGGAGTTTTTCAGACAATTCTCAAAAAATGCCGCAAGAAGGGTGCCAGGAGTAAAACATTTGGTGGTAAACTTGTTTGAGGTGGTAATAAGTTCAGGCTAGATCCAGATCAAGTTTGATAACCATGGCTGGTGTTGGCGTGAGAGAGGAATGGGAAGACAAGCGACTTAACGGGAGATGGATATATCCTGTCATATAACCCGTATCAAGAGAACCCAGCGCACTGGTTAAACCGGAAGTATTCAAGTGCTCACACAGATTACAATAGGATGACCCTCTCGCCGGAAACAACAGGGTGCTATGAAGCTGTAAAGACTGACAGCCATAGCCCGAGAAGCCAGACAACTTGAAGAGGAATCCTGCTCATGGTAGTGGTAGCGGTATGACAGCGCCTGGCCGGATTTCCAGTACTAGTTGCAGGCGTCAAAAGATGTCGATATTAGTCGGGGGTTTCGTTCCAGGTTCCGTCGAACAGAGATGGCCGATCCAAGCGTACGAGAGAAGCTGGCTGATGGCTCGGATGTGGGAGTGAGATCGGATGATGGATGTGGGAGGAGCGAGGAGGATGAAAAACAGTGAAGAGGACAATTGGTGAAGCCCACAGACGGGGACTCGAGATGTGGTAAACGCAGTGATAGGGAGTGGATGATGCCATCATGTCGAGGTGAAATGCTGAGCCACGGTCACACTCACGTGATTGTGCACCCAACAATTCAACTTCAGGTCATGAATCTTCCGGTCATCTTCAAGATAACCTTTGCGACCGTCATTTAGACCCCCACCAACACGGCAGTTTCTCTCACTATTACGAATTAGGGCCCCTTTATTGTACTTCTTGTACTTCCCGACACCGCGATGTCCGAAAACTTCAAGATTACTCTGGCTTTCCATCCTGTTCAGATCACCCGTCATATCCTCTCATTTTATGACTGTGCACAGCAAAGTAGAATGATGATCATGGTTTTTCCTCATCATCAGCAAGCCGTCCCACATTTCATGATCTCACGCTTGCAACCTCAAGCGCACAATTCATGAGGCCCGAGACTCCAACCACCATTTCAGGCATTTCAGCGCCGGATCCCCCTTGAACCGTTTAAACATTGACCATCGGCTTCTCTGACCGTTCCACAGGGAGGTTGTCTCCATACCTCAGCCAGTATCAATCTTGCACGGCACCATGGCGCAGAACGAGCTTTCTTCTACACTTCTCGCAGAGCTTATTGGCGTCCCAGAGATAGCTGATATGTCGCTCCAGGAGATACAGAAGATACAAGACCTAATTGCAATACAAGCTAGATATGAAGCGGAAGCCTCTTCACACCGACCTAAGGTAAACCATCCAAAAGGTGCACCTCCACGGGAGAGGGGGGATAGAGCACGAGCCCCCCAGCGACAGAACTTCCCAGCGAGACGAGGCGTTGGAGATGCTGAACAACCAAACAACCATCGAGAGCAACAGCGGGCTGAACGAGCGGGGCTCGGACAAGCCCAGCGGGGCATCCTGTTAACACCGGTTCAACGCGTTCCACGGGAAGGTGAACCCGCCAATATCCCTCACAGGAACCGCCCAGTTGACGATGATGACGACGAAGATGACCTGGACCCCAGGATGTTAAACTTTCTGGAAAAGGATCTGGAATTCTCCGGCATACCAATGAACGAATTACTTGCCCTCCAAAACCTCGCGCTGACGGAGAATGGAGGGAACACAAGACGACGACAAAATCATCAGGCTGTACCCGAGCCCATGGAAGACAGGCCACATCCTCAACCCCAGCAAGCGGAAGATGATGACTATGACGATAATTACAGTAGCACCGCTGACGAAAAACCAACAGCTGATCTGATTCCGGAAGGGCCTCCTCCTCAACGTTCGGACGGTATAACTGAGTGTGCCGCATGCATGGAAGTTATCCCCGGCGATTCACTCACTTTCATTTGCCCATGCTCCCATATCTATTGCAAAGTTTGCATCACAGGAATCCTCGATGCAGTTTTCGATCGTGGACGTCTTCCTGCCGAATGTTGCCAAAAGCCGATCGGCCTCGCTGCCGTCCGTGCTGCTCTCGATAGTGGTCGCTTTAAGAAGTACAAAGACCGTGTTGAAGAGCTGACAGCTAAACCGGACGAACTTTTGTATTGCTGCAGACCGCAGTGTACAGCCCGAGTAATCCTCACCAAAGCGCAGATCAAGCGGAAGAAACTTGGTCGGATAAAAGCCGGGGAGAAAGATGGTGTTCGTGGAACTGATACTGCACAATGTACAAAGTGCTCGTCATGGACGTGTGTTCGGTGCAAGAAAGCGATGCACAAGGGATCCTGCTGGAAAGATAAGGATGAAGAAGCGCTAAAGAAATTTGCAAAGAAGAAGGGGCTGAGAATATGCCCTCACTGCAAGAACCTGATTGAGAAGACCGGTAATGGATGTGCAGTTATCCATTGTACATGTGGTAATCACTTTTGCTGGAACTGCGGAAAGGCAAAACCTTTGGTAAGTGCCCCGGTGGTGATAAGTTCGAAGTATGGGGATTAACATAACACTTGCAGGGTGGATCGGGTTATGAAGGAGAAGATCATGGAGGATGTAGTAGGTTACCCCAGAATACACAAAATGGTTTAATGATTCAACTGGCTGATTTGTCGGTATCTAGATTGCAGAATATTTGGCAACGATGACCCTATGCAAGAGCAAGCCCAGCGAATGATGAACGAATTACCTCCCGATCCAGGTCAAGGGTTTGCTGTTCGAGCTGGCCATCGCCGTTACCGGCGCCCTGACGGAGGGGTCGAGCTTACCCGTGAAGTTCCTGACGGAGTTGCCCGTGAAGTCATCCATGGGCCTGGACTGAATATTCAAGTGGTATTTGCTCCTCTCCCTCATTTCAATGATCCGGAACTTCAAGCGTTCGCACAGGAGTTTCGCCGAATTGTACCCCTGGATGCCGGGCAACCCATTTTTGCACCCCCACCAAGGAACATGGTACCACAACAACCCCCTAACTTCATATTTCCACAAGGACAAAATCTGGTACCGCAACCATTGGGATATGATCATTTCGCGCTGGCATTTCAACAGTATGGGCCTGGGCAACCACGCAACCCTTTCTGATACCCACGCATGGAAGCATTTCGACGATTTGATGGAGAGTACGAACATATTCCTGGGTATGATGTTTAAATTTTGAGTATGGTCGTTAATGAAAAGCTGGATTTTTACCTAATATTTACAATTATTCCAATTTTCAAGTTATGACAAAGATGCCAGTTGACGATGACTGTAGAGATGTGCTGTGTCAATAATAATCACGTGACAACGCTTTGTTACTTGGACTCACCCATCCAAACACCAACACTGTTCATCAACCTGCCCCACCTTCGCTTCACATCCGCCTCCATGGACAAGTCAGTTTCAAACATTTTCTTGCGGGCCTTTGGTCTCATACCAGTGCGAAATATGCCCACAATCATCCCAACCATGCCAAATCCCGACGGCAACATGAGCCATCTTGACCGCTTCGTACTTCTCCTGTCACCTGAAACCAGCGCGCGATTCATTCAATGGGCCATCTTATTGATTCAGGCCATGAGGCGTAAGGTTTCTAACCAATTAGCATTCAATGTCAACATGCTCACCCCTGATAGATGTCTTTGTCTCTGTCGACCGAGGACAACGTTGTTAACATTCCACACCTCGGTGCTCAGTAGCAAATACAAACACCCCGCTCCCATATGCGCCAGCTATCTCTTCACTGGAGTTTTCTTTTCACGAATCCGCCATCCCGCTCACGCTTTCCGCACCGCATCCGATCGTTGTCTATTGCTCAATCGCCGAATATCTATATTCCTGCGAGTTTACCTCGATAACCACAACTCTCACAATCTACTACTAATCCCAACACCTCACGCATCATGGTCAACGCCACAAAATCCTCCTCGACTTTGGATCCGAGTCAAAAGAGTAGGAATTCTGTTGCCCTGGGCGCAAGACATGACCGAGGGAAATGCTGATGAAGATTGTAACATTGCAGAGAACGATTACCAAACCGATTCCAGAAACATCAGTAAAGAAGAACACACCAAAAATGATTCCGGGAAGGTTGCGGAGGGCGGCCAGAATTCTTCAGAGGCAGATGATTCAAATGAAGACGCGCATGAAGACGAAGTTGGTGATGAAAACGATGATTCGAATAATTCAAGAGATGATCAGAGTGAGGATGGGTCCAATGAAGAAAATGAAGAGGAACGAGAACCCCTCCAGGGATCGGAGAGTCAGTCGGAACAAAGTGATTCAGAAGGCGGCAACGAAGTTCTCTATTGGGGTCCGTCGGACTGGCACAATTCAGAAACAATGCTCTCGGCGGCAACTGTAATTGACCATCGTCATTTCGACATTCCGAAGGGCCTCATAACCGAAGGATTGGATAAGATCGAGGGTCCCAGCCACGGAATTTCTCTCGACATCGACCTTCAAAGCTGGATGCAGTCATTCGGCAACTCGGACCCCCTTGACGGTGAGGGAGCATTTGCCTTCGACACGCACTACGAGTTTGCCGAGAGGCTGGGCAGCCTAGTTGAACTCGAAAACATGATGCCTGCACGAGGTTGGATGGATTCAACAGCAACCCAGTGGATTCATGACACGTTTTTACCACCACTTATCCACTCTGAAGCCTATAACGACTCATTTCTTGTGGGGCATTTTAACGAACTTGAACCTGGGCTGTTGAATATTTTGCGGCGACCGTGTCTCGACCACGTGAAACTCAGCCCTTTGACAGAATACATACCGAAATTCAGAAGTCATCGATATTGGATTATACCACTCAGCGATGTCAACCTAGGCGTCGATTTAGAAAATAGTGAGGCCACGATCAACATTGAAATTATATCCGGGCCCGGATCACCTGAAGTTTCACCAACGGTATGTCTCAGGGGACGCAAGAAGGCCGATAAGCCAGGGAACAGTTGTGCTAAAAATAAGGACGAGATAAAACGAATGGAAAGCGAATGGGAAAATTTGGAAGACTGGATGAACACTATCGCTGAAAAGTTCAAAGGGGAAAAAAAGGGAAAGTGGTATGCCTGGATGCCGGCTTTTGACGAGATTTACCGGAAGAAGGCCAAGGACGCACAGCTATCCGATGATGATATACGTACGGAATACATTCCCATGAACGACCTATCCAAAGCAGCTCTCTGCCGTATCATTGACGACTTTCGGCTTCGCGCCGAGCTTGTGGATTATTACAAAGCAGAGCTTCGAATTCCACGCGACGAGCGCGGAGTTTACACCACCCGGATTTCCATGGATGCCCCGCAGGGCTCACAGAACAAGGATGAACTCCCTAGAAATTTTAATACCGAGTTTTCCCAGCCACTGGACTACAAAACTGGCTCTCTTGGGTCTCACTGGTGGTTTTGTATATTTGACATGAAAGATGGTCATCTTTACAGTCACGATAGTTTGGTTGCCACGAAGATTCGAAAGTCCGAGTGTGCTCTTGTACGAAACTTGAAGTGGTTCGTGTCAACATTCTTCCCTGAGGTGCCACAGATCCCCGAGGATGAGATGCTGGTGGTTGTCAAGGATACTCCCAAGCAAAAGAACGGCTGGGCGTGTGGATATCATACTTGGCTTGGTATATTGATTTTCATGGCTCAAGGATGCAACAAGAATGTGCAAGCCAGTGCGTCATCAGTGGACGGTGCAAGTCACACTTCAGATGAGGGCTCCCGTGCTGCGAAGCCTATTCTTCCAATTCAAGCCTGCCAAAAGGGCGCAGGCATTGGGGACAGCTTTCAACGAGCACTCTATGGGATTTATCGGGATTCGGTATTACATCTTTCATGAATTACATCAGCCGTTGCTAATGCACTCGCAGAAATCGATGGATCGCAATGTTCCTGGTTCCAAAAACCGGAAACATAGGGATATGAAAATCTTGCGCCAAAGCATGTTCACAAATGTCTCGAATCTAACTGACGGACGGCATCGGATGTACTTGACGTATGCACAAGCTGCTCTAAACCAAGCCGGTGCTATCCTTTTCACCTTTCTCGACCCAGACCAAGATAATACGCTATGCCCCCCAGAGGGTAAACCAGACTTGAAGGCACACCCTCATTGCGCTCACGGTATTCATATTATCCCAGTCCCTGAAAATACAAAGGTTATTCTGTTCGAGTGAGTGGCCCTCCCCCCTATCTCAAGTCACATCTCGCTGACATGCACCTCGCAGAAATCCCACTCCGCAAAGTTCAGTTCAAGAGGCAATCTGGGATGACTCACTGGTAGAAGTAGCAAGGATGTACTCGGCATGGAAAGATGAAGCTGGCGACGGCCAGCTGAAATTCCTGGTTGGAAATGCAGGGAAGCGCGGTTCTGTTGCACGAACAAACTTTCCGCTATTATACAATAACTTCCATCTTCGACATGCTGAAAAACATCCTAACGCAACTGTCAGTGGTTTCTGTGTCCATCAACAGGAAGGCTCGTACACCGTCAGACTCCCAGATAGGGCCTTTATTACTTTAGGAGGCGTTACATGGTGTTGGCTGAAGCGGCAAGATGGTGCAGAAGTACCAAACAAAGACCCTTTCCCCACGACAATCCGCCAGACGACACAACTATCCAAAGGAAATGCCAAACTCCCTGATCGAAATGGTACCGGTAACGGGATCCTTGGCTTCCTGCAGCGAGAAGGCATGGAGGGGGAAGCCCAGATCTATGCCGGAGCAATTCAAAGACACATGCAATTCATGGCTAATCAGCATCATAATATGTTCCCCGAAGAATCTGTTTATATTTGGAGTGAACTTGCTGCATACCAAAAGGCGCCAAAAGCCTCGCCTTTGACGATGCCCTCTAAGGAGACTGAAAAACAAGTTTTCCCAAAGCAGACGCTCCACAAGAGGCCGCCTCTTGATCAACCTTCCACAGACCAGCCCCCGATGAAGGCGGCAGCCTCGCCAAAGAGAAAAATTGATGCGCTCTCTACAAATGGCAATCCACAGACCGTTCAGCTCCCAGACGACAATGATGCCAGCAAAGCGAAGCGAAAGTGTCAGAGCCCAGTGTCTGCGCACAAAGTATCACTTAGCCCGCAGAGCGCCTCTATAGACCGTGAGCCTGACGGCAGACGTGCTGTCCAGAGACCAACCTCAAAATACTCTGAAGAAGCTACTCTTCCAGGGGAAATATCACCACTCCGGGGGAATTGGAAGGCTGCGTATCATCACCTTTGGGAGAAATTAGAACAAGCGAACAAAGATCTCAGAAAAGCACAGGAAGCTCTTGACAATATATACAAGATAGCAACGGAAAAGCATGATCCTTTCTCCACCCACAAAGGTTCAAGTTCTCTCTCTTCTCAGAATGTCCAGCAGAGTCGAACTCGGGGTCAGCAAGCCCATGGCGCTTCGACGCATTCAACTGCCATTATACCCCACCACAGACAAACTATTAGCATGGGCATGGTAGAACGATATGCAAGTGCAGTACATAGACAAAAACTTTTGGTTTCGCTGTACCAGGGAGGTCCAACAGCATGCCGTGAATCGGCGGTCACCGACAGTCCAAAAACTAAAGCCCCCCCATCCAGTGAGGTAAATTGTCACCCTTTCCAACAGTAGGGAGTCTAAGGATATTAAACTAACATCCGGGATATAGGCCAATCCAGAGAGCTTACGAGTAACCGACACGTCAGATGTTGAGCGTAAACTCGCCCACAAGATCGATGCCCTCAAGACAGAGCTTCAAGCAAAGGAAAACGAAACAAATGCGCTCCGGGCAGATCTCCAAAACCAGGTTACTACCCTGGAAGCATATAAGAACAAGATGGTCACCGCAAACGAGGATGTGGGCCGGTTAAAAGCACTTTTTGAAGTAGCTCAGCGGTCCGTCCAAGATCAGCAGCACGTCCCGGACCCAGCCATGAGTGAAAGTGAAGCCGCCCGGGCGGAAGCTGAGCGGCGAGCTCGTGAAGCGGAAAAGGAAGCCAAAGAACGCGAACGACGACTCGCGGAAGCCGAAAAAGCCCAGCAGGAACTCAAACAACGTGGCGAAGCACTGCAGGCCGAGAAGCAACAGATCGGAACTGAGATGGTCAATCTACATATGAAACTTATCCGAGATCAACTCCGTTCCCGGTGCCGTCAAGAGCGGAAGAGTCTTCGACTGGACAGTATGCGTGATGCCCAGAGTGAAGAAGCCATGGATAAAGCCAGGAAAGAGAAGCGTAATCATTGCGCTTATTGCGGCAAGATGCTTAATAAAAATGTAAGTCTATCGTTTTGCTAAAGTCACCCCATACCAGTACTGATAAATTGTTTTATAGACGTTCTCAAGCCACTTTGTAGGCGGGACTATGGGATGTAATCTGCCTGGCTATGCCTACCTTATCACCAAACAGACCGCTGTGAAAGGCGGCTGGGCTCCCGGCGGCAACTTCACATACCAGGCACCAAAGGACGTAAAAACCACAATTACGCTCCCCGAACTCCCGGATGAGCGTTTACAGACAATACGCCGCGAAGTCCGGGAAGAGAACTGGAACTCGGCGTTGGACGAACATGCAAACGGCGATTGGGATTTGGAGGGGCTTGATGACGACAATGAAGACGAGAGCGATTCATCGTCTTCTCGGAAGCGGAAGTCCAACTCGCCTGACATGTTCACGCCAACGCCCAAGAAGCCGAAGCGGACTCCAAGGAAAAACACTCCAAGGAAGAGGAAGTAGATTGTAAGATAGTTTGTTTTTGCTGTGTTTTTTTCGCGGTGTTTTGTGGTGTTTTGCGGTGTTTTTTGCGGTCGATGTTTTGAATTGGGTGGTCATAAGTTATTGGTTAGGGAGTTTGCTAATTTATCTGCGTTAGCATGGGTCTGGGATGTTTTTTGTTTTGTTTTTGTTATTTCTTTGCTTGATTTTCTCGGCGTATGCGTTATGGAGTTGATGTGGATTTTTTGATGTTATCGTTCTGCTTTGTTTAGATGCTCCGTACTTTTAGATTCCCGCTGGTTCAATCGATTGTTTTGATCCTCTCATCGTATCAGTGGGGGGAAAGATAGTATGTTCAAGGCGCCAACCTTCCCGTTTATTTGTTCTAATCCCTAACAGCCGATGATGGCCGACTTGCCTGCCACGTTAGGGGCCAACTAACTTTTCGTGATGAATAAACAATCTGGCATTCGTTGTCCGCCATCATCCAGATAACCGGCACCATGTGCAATGAATGACGTTTCACCGGGATCCTATTTGTCAATTCACACGAATAATCAAATCAACAACACGCATGAATGCAACACAACAGTACCAAAGAATTTTTTTACTTCTTGAAGTCCAGTTCATTAAGTAGGTATCATACATCCTTTCAATATTTACACCGGGTATCCAAATATATCATATCCCATTCATCACCACACCCGCTCCCCCTCATCACCACGGCAAACTTAGTTCCTCGGCTTGCGGCCAGTGTACTTCAAGCTGAAAACACCACGTTCAATGGAGTTGAGCAAGATGTATCCGCTCTTGAAGTACGGGTAGACGGACCAGGAGCCGAAGAACTCGTTGACGGGCTCCTCATCATCCTCGGGGTAGACATCGAAGAAACCGACCTCCTTGACCTTCTTGCCAGAGGGATCCTTGGGGATGGAGGAAACATCGACAATGCGGAGACCAGAGGCGTAGTTAGCCTGGTAGGAGAGGCCGTCAACGACGTACTGGTTGTGATCGATCGATTTGGCCTGGGACTTCCAGAGACCAGTGAAGAAGGGCTTCTTGAGGTCGGAGACATCGAAAATGTAGGTGGTGGTTTTGTCGTTGCCGCCCGGAGCAGTGTTGCGGACCTCATCGAGCTCGTCGTCGAGGAGGAGGTGGGTCATGTCGTCGTTGACGAGCCAGCCCTGGTGGGTGTAGGCGTAGCCCTCGTAGCCTACCTTGGAGACGACGACCGGGTTGGACTTGTCGGTGACGTCGTAGATGGTGAGGGAGTCCTCGTTGTAGGAGAAGCAGATCTCGCGGCCGCGGTATTCGCGGTCCGGACCACGGTAGACAACACACTGGGCGTCGTGGGAGTAGCCGTCCATGGCAGCGCAGCCCTTGTCGACGGGTTTGGCGGGGTTGGAGACATCAACCATGTAGAGACCACCGCTGCAGAACTTTGTGCCAACAGCGTAGATCATCTTGGTCTTCTCGTTGGCGACAATATTGTGGCTGCTGCCGAAGCCAGTGAAGACAGCGGTCTGGTCCTCCAGGGAGAACTCCTTGGGCTCGCGGAGCTTGAGGAGCTTGCGGAGATCGAAGATCTGGAGACCATGGTCCTTGGCCTCAGAGCCAATATAGGCGTAGCCATCAATGACCTTAACGTCACGCCAGATCGAAGGAACGGTCTGGGTGGGGAGACGACCAAGGTACTTAACGTCACCGTTGCTGAGGACCTCAACGAAGGCGGTACCTTGAAGCATGTCAGTAAATATACAGTCATTACGTTAAGATTTCCTTACCATCAGTCTGGCCAACAACGCCGAACTCGCGCTTGCCGTAAGACCAACCCCAGATATCGTTACCCTCGCGCTATAATTTGTCAGATAGATCGACGCGTATATGTATTCTCGTGGAACTTACAGTAACGGAGCCCATCTCCTCGTGGCTCAAGAAACCGTGCATGTCAATTTTGGAGCAGGAGTAGGTGCCATCAGATTTGCCGTTCTTGCACTTGCTGACGTTGTGCTTTCCCTTGTACTTTCCCTTGCCGAAGGCACCACGGGCGCGGGCACCCTCACGAGTAGCGGTCTTCAAGGCCTGGAGACCGAGAACGGACATCCGCGAGCTGGAGGCAGCAACCGCGTTGATGCTGGCATCCTGAGGAGCAGCGAAGGACAGATCGACGGAGGCGAGGGCCAACGCCAGGCTTGTGAGGGTGGTAAACTTCATGATGTCGGAAAAGGTGGAGGTGAAAGGTGAAGATGGAGAGATGAGTCTGAGTGGCCCTGATCTGCTGTCGATTAAACCCACCCGAGCGGGTCCTTCTCTTATACCTGTTGGTTTGAAGCTCGATGGAGCTTATCACCCAGGCGGGTTCACTCTTGGACCTCGTTGAAGCTCCCGAGTTCCGATATCCAGACCTTCCCAGCTGAGCATGGAAGCTCCGGGGGGAGCTCTTGCTGACATCGTCAGCACCGGATTTCCCGACTGCCTTCTTTCTTGAGAGAAGTACAATTCATGATGAATCTTGGCTCTCCCTGTCAATGGTGGTTGGAATCACGGTGAGCGGCCGCGAGTCGCTGGACAATGGTTGATCATGTACCGCTAATGTCCAATATCGCTTTGTCAAGGATGAGGTACCAACAACATCTCGGAAGTCACCGAATTCGCATAGAGATCGTCATAGATGGTGGGGAATTAGTACACGCCAAGGAGAACTAGTGTCATTGCGGCGAATTTCCAAACCGTTCCCATGAGGTGGGATGTAAGCACAACTCGAGCCCCTCTCTCAAACATGCTTTGGGAGAGACACAAGTGCATCTGCCGTGCTTTAGCATTCATGCGGGTATAAACTCCTAGTCTTTAAGGCATCAGAATATAATTCATTCCAGAGATTCGATACTAAAACATTATGAGGAATCCCCACAGTTTCACCTCCACCAGAATGTACCAATGCACCTCGGAAGTGAATTGAATTTCCCGTATCAACTCTCGAAACTCTCTAGCCCATCTCGCCAAGTCCCCGAGACCGTGGTTGTTGAGATACGCGGTCAAGCACTTGTATCCTTTCTGTGGTTGAATGCCTTCTTCATCCGGTCTGTCCGATTGTGCCAATCCAACCTATGCCGCCGTTGCATACACCGGATAGGCCTCCGCATGTGTTAACAACCGTTGGAATGCACTTCATGCCTTCACGAAGCTCCCACAGAAGGTTGTGAAGGGCTTCCAAGATCGCCGGTCGTACTTCGGTGGATTCCGTAGAACTACCATGTAGTTCCATACATAGCGTGTCTGGGTACCTATCGAAGGTCGCGTGCGCACTTGCGTTGTGTGCTTTCAACGGCGGCGGAGGTGGGGGAAGCAGTTGGGAGGCATGTGGGTCTCCAGCGACGTGAGATTGCGGAATCGGTGGCGAGGAGATGAGGATGTGATGAATTCGTGTTGTTCGACAGCTATCAGGGGCCGTGGGGCGCTGTATTGGTGGTGGATTTGAGGCGATGGTGATGATGATGGAGAGAAGTTTCGATTCTGTATCAATAACGTGCGGAAGGTTGTGCACTTCACCATGGAAGTGCAATGAATAATCCATCTCCCCGTGTGTCCAAGGATAGCTAAGATGTGCACTTTCTTGACGCCTTCTCAATTCATTCCATTACATTCACTTCGTATGCGGAGGACAAACCCTCCGACACCAACTCTCGCTGACCCTCCTCTTCCCCACCCCCAATATCCCCAACCCCCGTATTTACGAATCCCAATCCATCCGCGTTCTGCCGAAAGCTCAACCGCCTTCTAGAAACATACCCTTCAACTCCAGAACCCGCGGAACTTCAATGTACTATCTATCATATTGGATTATCCCGGCAACCGGCACACGCATTCGAGTACCTACTGTACTTTATTGTGCATGGGTGTGCTTCAGTCTTTGGTATCTGTGGACGGATGATCAACTCTACGTATGTAAGATAAACCGGGGCGGCGGGTAAAGAAGATCACCTCCAACTCTCCTTCCTGTATAGTACTAGATATTTCCTGTAGAGTCTAGATACACAAGATATCAGACAGACTCTCAACTCAACGCGAAAACCAAAATCAAAACCACAGTTCTCAGGCCGTGCACTACATCTACAACTCCACAACCAGGGCCTGACATCCCGTAGAATTCTTCAACGTTTCTAGACGCATACAGTACACGCCAGGCGCGCTCTCCTTGGTGGTGTGCAGCTTTAATTCTCCGGCTAGCTAGCTTGGAAGCTCATGACACTGCAACCTGAGGCGATGGCGCAATTCTTCAAGGCGTCATGGCCAAGAGACAAAAGTGCATCTTGCGGAATCTCGAATATGTATGCGATGATGGGGTGATTTTGCTGGAGCCCGATCTAAGGACCGATCTTGAGGACCGAGGGTGTTGGGAGTTTGATGGGACGGAAAAGAGGTGGGAGTTAGTCTGGCTGGGTCTGGAGTACCGGTAGGGCGTTTGAATAATATTTGGGAAGATGATGTTGCTGATTTGGGTCTATGCTATCGGGCAAGAAAACCGGTTTCATAATATATAATCATTGTACTCTACTGTTCGATACATGATTTCATGGTCTGGTGCTGTCTCTGAAGCCCCACCCCTGTCTTTCACTCAACACCAGAAATCTAACTCCTGTCTGTCTGTCACTGCCGAGACATTCATCCACACTCAATCATCTCCCACAGCCCCTTCAGCTCCCCACATGAATTCACTAATACACTCTCTCATCCTCCAGTTCCTTCTTCACTCACCATCACTCATCCCGCGTCTCATGCTCACCCGCATCCAGTCTCGCCACCCACGCATCACCAACACCAAACCTCACCTCTTTCTGTTCCTGTGACACCACCACCACATCCACAAAATACCGGATATCAGCCCACCCCTTCCAGACGTCTGTCTCCCCACAATTCGCTTCTTCCCGTGCCGTGGAGGGCGTCGGTGCACGGGAACCGCCACCACACGCCGTTGTGGCAGAAACCGGAATGAACAGCCCGAGTATGGTATGAACTGATGTAACGACATGAAGGAGGGGGTATAAGGGCCCCTCCCTTCCGCTCGAGGAGGCGGGGCTGGGTTGTGTGGTTCTCTCTACCGCTTAATTGTTTACAGAGACACACACAAACACACCGGCGAGCTTTTATCCGAGAGTATAAGAATCACTCACGACCTGATCCACGTCGAACACGTACGAAGAGTAGACAAGTGGCAAGATACTGTACAAGCGACACCCCGAAATGTGCACAACCAGCCAAACCATCTCCGCGCACTACTTCGAGGGCTCCAAGGACCTGAAGCGGTTTCTGGAGCATATATTCCCGGGGCAGGGAGCCAGCTTTATCGTACTCAGCCATCCAGTACCCCACTACCCCAAGATATTGGCTAACATACCCTCTCTTACACAGGCCGAAGGAAGAAACTACACCGTCTACACACCCCGCAAACTCGAACCCGAAGAGCTCCAGGGGTGGCTGGATACGATGGCGCAGAGGTCACCGATTTCGCCGGAGGGGAGGGGGAGGAGGTTGTCGTGGTCGGTGAGGAGTGGTGTGGTTGCGTGATTGGGAATGGAGGAGGGTGCTGAAACGAGGGAATGGGGAGAAGTGATGCGGAGTTGGGGGAGGGATGCTCGCTATGGGCCCGGCGGGATAGACACTCGCTTACTAAAGAGGAGTTGGCGGGGGTAGCAGAAGGTTCGGGAAGAGGTTGAGATATGATTATAATGGTGGGGTGGTGACTGGGTGGGATTGTGCGGGGTGGGACTGTGCTGGCACAAGCCAGGGTGCCGGAATCATGGATGGATCATATACCTATATCATTACTGTCAATTTAACAGAAAATCCTCTTTCATCAGCTTGAACGAATCGTTTTCAGGTTCCACTCTCTCCCAGTGACCATCAACGATCCAGCATCACCAGTTCTCACCTCACCTCACAATCCTCTCGTCACCCTCGAAGCGATTGTGCACAGACATTCGCTTCGATTCCTCGCCACGAGCCACTCTATCTCAACCTCACCACTCTCTCGGCCCAACCTTTTCGCTCCACAACATCCGCGACGATGCTATCCATCGGATTCCATCCTGCACCTTCCCGTATGTTCGAGCACTCCTCAAAGACTCCGACCCAATCCCTTCCTCCTCGCTTCAAACAAGGTTATAGAGGGAAGCTCCTCACAGTTTTGATTGGTTGGAGTTAATGATGGACGGACATGTAACGGTCTTCCAGCTGGGCCGTGATTTACTGTGGATGAGTTGAGAGTGTGGATGGATGCCTTGGTGCAAGTGACCAGGAGAGCTGCACATCGGAGAGAATCCCAGCGCCTCCAGATCTGGGATGCAAGGATGATGGATGATGGATGGATGGTGGTGGTGGTGGTGGTGGTGGTGGTGAGGAGGAGGGTAACGAAGCGCTCGTTGATTGAAAAGGCTGGTCTTCTTTGTTGATGGCGATGCGGTGAGTTTTCGTGGGAATGCAGAACATGGCACTGACAAGATGCAGACAAGATTCTTTTGCTTGAATTGCTGCAACACATGAATGTCTGTATCCGTCCACATGACCAATCTTCCTCACCCTCATCCCGGCGTGCATATTGAATTTGAGGAATCTCTTCGAAACGGGACTTCTGAAGTGACTGGAATCCTTAACCAGCTGTCAGAAGAGAAGTTGATTCAACACAAAACACAGAAGGCTCGATCTGACATGCGTCGTTAACACTGACGCCTGATGCAAGCTGCTCCTCAAGTGACACAGAACCTCGCGATGCAGGAAAATGGGAGTTTCCCGTTGGCCAACTCAACGAACTCAGGCTCGAGCGGTGCCACCTGGATGTGGGAGTGACGGGCCTGATCTTCGTGTGTTGTTTCCACAAATTGCTGCCAGCATGACGGGAGGGGTGTGGAGTGGTGGTGGTGGTGGTGGTGGTGGTGGTGGTGGTGAGACGTGACGCTGTCCCGGGTTTTATCGCAAGTGTCCCCTCCAGCATTTTCTCCCTCCCAGCCCCGCACCCATCCCCCCCGCCTGACCTCATCTCTCCGCCTCAAAGGAAGCTTTTTTCGACAGCTTTCTTTCGTTACAACTTGACACGGCATTGTTTGTTTTTCGACTTTTTTGATATTCGATGAGTTACGGGGGTTATTACGGCGGCGACCCTCGGGGGCCTCCACCCCCGCACTATCCCCACGGCTACGCTCCACTTCCGCCTGGAGTGCCGTATGGCTATCCTCCTCCTCCACGGTCTCCCTCATCTCCTCGTTCTCCGCCGCCTCCAGCACGTCCACATACTACGGCGCCGTACCACTCGCAGTACGCTCCTCCGCCGGGCCACGGCTATTATGGCCCTCCTCCAGGAGCCCATGAAGCACCAATTCCAGGCGCGTTTCCAGGAGCCCCTCCTCCAGGTGTTCCGGCTGTCTCCGCCCCGCCTGCGCCTGCACCTGAGGCAGCAGCACCAGCCCCAGCTCCTGCTCCGGCTCCCTCCAAAACTCCCGTACCGCCGGCCCCGGAGCCTGGATCTGTGGCTGCGGCCTTGGCTGGAGTGCCCAGCGATATTCTCGAAAAGGTGCTCAAGTCGTTGAATCTTCAGTCAGCTCCTGAGCCAGCTCCAGCTCCAGCTCCAGCTCCAAAGGCTGAACCAACTCCTGCCCCGGCCCCACCGCCGAAAGAACCCACTCCAAAGCCAAAGACTCCACCTCCCGCTCCGTCTTCCCCGAAAGGACCGCCTCAGCCCTATCCATATTACTACCCGCCATATGGATATGGGCCTCCACCTGGACCTGGGGGATCCGATGGATATTACTACCCGCGTGCCTATCCGCCTCCACGCGAGCGGGAATCAACACCCCCTCCTCCTCCTCCTGCCCCTGCACCAGCTCCAGCTGGTCCGCCTCCCAAGCCAACCCGAGTTCCATCGGATGATTCGTTCTCGACAGTGTCAACCTCGCCTGAAGGTCCCCTCGCTCGGGCTCCTGTTCTGAAAGAAGCTCCGAAGCCGGGGCCGAAATGGCAGCCACCTCTGGTGGACCTTGCTCCTGGGAGAGAGCCTCGTCCTAGCCCGCAGTTGCGTGCTTTGCTTCGTGCGGTTGCGAATCATTTGGTACGATTTCTGCATACATATTATTATATGTGAGCATATTCTGACAAGATTTTTAGATCAAGAATATTCCCCCGAAAGACTCCCTTGTGCTCCCGCATTACAAGATGATTGGATTCTACCATGAATTTGATATGGAGGATAAGGAAGATAGGGATTGGAGAGGTCAGCCCAACCAACATTCTTGGTGTACCTTGGCTGATATTTTGACAGAGTTTTGGTCGCATCCCCGCCTCTCCTCGATGCTCACCCAGCTCAGCGTCGAGCACCATCTTATCAGCCCAACACCCGGTCGTCTGGCTGAGCCGACCATGGTCGCCTTGACGCCGACCGGCGTTGAAACCTGGTTTTTCACTCTTCTCATGATCAGCCCTTCGCGCGAGTCCAACCGCCTCATCAACATTCTCACTCGATTCCCGAACATCTGCGCCTTCAACAACCTTCCCACCAGCCCTCTCATCCGAGAATTCTTCCCCCCAACAGCCGACACGCGCATGGCCGAAGGCTGGGACAACGTCGTCTCCCGTTACATCGGCTCCCCCGCAAGCCTTGTCATCGTCCCCTCCCACATCCGCGACCTCAACCCCGCCGACTACCTCACTCCTGATGAACGCGATCGTTCCGCACCTCAACCGCCACCCCCAGGCCCACCGCCTGGTCCCGCCGCTCCACCCCCATCCAGCACCGCCCACCGCTACATTGCCGACCGCATGACCCTCGGCGAAGACGCCACCTCCCCCGCCGCCCCCGCCCGCTCCAAATCCACCCGCCGTGCACAGTCCCGGCACCGCCGTGGCCGTAGTGTTGCCCGGCGTGCTCCCAGCCCGGATGACTACGACGACGACGACGAAGAGGGCGCATACATGGACGCTGATGAATCGTCCTCTGGGAGAGGGTATTACGGCGGGTACTATGGTGGTGCCGCTCCACCGGATCCGAGGAGGAGGGAACCGAGCCGTCCACCCCCGCCGGAGAGGGAGTGGAGCGACAGGAGGGAGAGGGAGAAGAGTAGGCCACCTGCGAGAGCGGATGGTGCCGAGATGTGGAGGAGGGAGAGGGAGAGGGAGGAGAGGAGGTATAGTGCGTCGACCGCCGGGCCGCATGGGAGTACTAGTGGGAGTACGCATGGAGGGAGGGAGAGGAGGAGTGGGAGGTGGGCTTAAGCGTGGGCACCATTTCTAGGAACTTGATGATGCGACAATGATTGGGGTTAAATCATGAGGAAAAAAAGACAAACTTTTTGTGCTTTTGTTTGTTGTGGGTGTGTTTGGGCTGAGAGGTAGGTTGGTAGGCACCGAAAAATGGCTGTGATGGAAATGATGATTTATGACGAATTTTCTTGGACCGAGATATCCCGTTTTGTTGTTATGTTGTATGTTTTCTGCTCGATGTTTTGTTCTGGATCTTCTTCTGCCTCCTTTGATAGGCTCTCATGGTGGAAGTGCTGGATGCAGCTTAACTTGGTCATGTACCTGAGGCTCGATGTCTGTCTTGCCCTGTCTTGCTCTGTATCTTTTGTTCGTTCTGAGCTGCTGCACTCTATTTGAGTTTGGGTTTTGGGTGATTGATCCGGAGGAAGAGGTCCCGCCATGTATTAGGGGTGCGAATTATGTATCGACGTCGTCGGCGGCAGCGTTTCGGGACTATGAGGAAAAGTGAAGGGCTCGGGGAAGGGGGTAGTATGTAGCTAGGAGAATTGATGCACGGAGATGAAAAACACTGGCTGGTTTGTGTTGAAAGGGTGAAGGGGGTTGAAGGGGATGTGATGAGGAGGATGTGACTTCTTCAACTCTCGATCTCGGGTATTGCTCCACGAGGTATACTCATAAGTTGCTGCTGGATGAAGGGAAGAGGAGGGAGGGAGATGTGATGAGAGTGCTGGTCCTTCTGGCAGCGTTGAAGGTACAGTAAGCAGACCACACTGTGAGGGGGGAGGAAGAGGAACAGGAAGAGCGATACCATTTTTTTTTTTGCTATATCCAACGTTCCGTTAACATTTTTAAGAATATCACGATTTATATGTCGGCTCCAAAAAAAAAGTGGCCACATTTCATACTATCCGATACGGTAGCATGAGGTCTCTTTTGTGCCGCCAGAGGGGAGTCGGGGATCGTATTCATGACTTATCACTCGTTGTTAAGCCAGGACAGTAACATGGTGTGAAAACCTGACTATTGTAAACTGAGACAGACGGTAGACTTAGGGGGCTGATTTTTGAGTGGGTATAATAATTATATGTATCGGAGAATATGAACAGTAGGTAGTTGAAGAGAGTTTGGGAGTTATTTGGCTGCACAGATGCCGAGATTTGGTTAGACGTCAAGCCTATCATTTTAGATGCATTGCGCTAGCTAGCCTATCATTTTGGGATGTTATTGCGGGGAGATTGGCGAGGAGATGGGTGATTGTGAGGGGTCAGAGATGGGAGTGAGATATATAGTGGTGTTTGGAGAGGCGAAGTTGAAGACGCGTCGCATCGTGCAGCTGCCGTCGCCTCCAACATTACATCATCCACTAACACCACTTTCAAAAAAGAGTGTAGGTTTTGTTTCCAGAGTCAGAGAACATAGACACTAACAATTGATAGTAGGACTACGAAATAGCTATACCATGGACGCCCCTTCACCTCCCCCTGAAGCTCCAGCCCCAGCAGCAATATCCCCTCTCGCCCTCTCCAAAGGCACCATCTTCCCCTCCAAAACCTCCATATAAAACGCCATCTCCGACTGGTCCCTCAACCCCCACCACCCCACCACCCCACCACCCACCGTTACCACGAAAGCACCACCAAAAACATCCTCAGCGTCAGCCAATGGGCCTCAGAAGGCTGTCGCTGGCGTGCCCGCGCCCCCCTCTGCTACGAACCCCGCAAGCTACTGCTCGGGAAATGGGTCGTCATCAATGTCGTGCAGACCCACATGTGTGGGTCCGAGGGAGGAGGCCAAAGAGAGGGGAGACAGTGAATCAGATGAGATGGTTGGAGAGGAAGCTGCCCGAGATGTGTGCTTTGGTGGATCTTCGGGCGACGCCGAAGAGGGTGTGGGGGATGGTGAGGAGGAAGGGGTTGGGGGGTGAATTATTTGGCGGTGCAGAGGACGCTGGTGAAGGTGAGGGGGAGGTGGAGGGAGGAGGGAAGGGAGGGGAGAAGACGATGGCGAGAGAGGCGACGGCTTGTGGGCAGGAACCCGCGGCAAAGCTAACAAGTCTATAATGTTGTTTCTGACAATAGAATACATTTCTGTCCTCCCTATTCTACTTGCCACCGCTCCACACCCGCAACCACATCCCCATTTCCATCGTCTCATCCCTCCACACCACCCTCGACCCCCCATCCCACCGAGACCCACACCCACACTTTTCCCCCACCCTCACCACCTCCCCCATCGGCGTCCTCTCCACCAGCTTCGTCACCCTCTCACACGCCCAGCACACTCTATACGGCGCTCTGTGTACCGGGGTTATCTTCCATGAAGGGGGTTTCGCCGCTCGTTGGATTGGGCATTTCTCGTAGACGTTGGAGGCGGCGAAATTGGGGGACCTGGGTTTATCCGGGTTTGGGGAGGGAGGAGAAGGGGTGGAGACAGAGAGCAGGCAGTAGTGGCAGAAGCGTGTGTACTGCTGTTGGAGGTAGGTGGGGGTGAGGTTGGACCGGAGCTCGCGCGTGTAGGAGCAGTAGTTGCAGGCGAGGGTGATGACGGCGTAGCCGGTGGTGCTCGGGGCTCGGGGGCAGATGGGCTCGGGAGGCAGGTTGGTGTCCGAGGAGGGAGGGGAGGGGATTGGAGAGGTGGGTGGCATTAAGCTTCAGAAACTTGATCGGCGTCGATTTGTCCTGACGCTGAGGATTGCCGTAAAGTTGAGGACCTTGGGCTCATGGGAGGACGGAGGGCATTGACAAGGGGGATCCAAGATGGATATGGAGATGGTTGGTGGCGGCATTGAGAAACGGATGGAGACGGGAATTGAGTTTCGGGCGTGGAGGAAGGTTAGAGTTGGGACGAAGGCATTTAAAGTTGGCGAGGGATGTCGTCGTCCTGAGCACGGGAATTTGGGTGAGCCACTGAAGCTGGATGCTTGCCGGGAATGGTGAACTAGTCCAACGAAGATGGTTAGAAAGCTGTCGAACGCCGGAATAATTCTGATATGACGTTGGAGATTGCGCAAGCCACGGGCGCGGTTCGTGACGACCAGTAATGGACGGACGGGGAAGAACTCTAGAAAGAGTGGAACTCAATGCAGGTGGCCAAGAACAGATATGCAGCTGGAACAATAGCAAAAAGACGACAAAAAACAAGAGAAATCATTCGGTCAAAAAAGCAAAAGTAAGGTCACCACGGGACTCGAACCCGCAACCTTGTCTTTTCGACTCGTAGGAGAGACACGCGCTACCATTGCGCCAAGCAACCTTGCGTATTATTCTTCTTCATTTTGTTCTTATAGTCAGATTACTACTACCGCGCTGGTTATGAATGACGTGGTGATGGTATGGCTCAGTGGTTAGGAGCGGCCATACAGGTATTCCATTAGGCAAGCCCCTCCTTTTGGTCTTGGGTTCAAATCCCAACGTCACCACCTTTCTAACCATGCGGCTGAAACTTTGTTTCTACATGCTAAAAATGCGGCTAGGGGGTAAGCCAACTGAACAAGGAGGGAATAGTCATGTCATCAGACTGGCCACCCAAATGGCGTCCCTTGCCAAGTACAATGGGACGGCGAGATAAATGGTTGAAAGCGGATGAACATTATGTATTTGAAGAAAAACAATGTATTGGACAATGGGGAGGGGGAGGGAGGATGTAAGGGTAGTTGACGCGCCATATCCCTACGGGACGCATGCGCTTAAATGATTACAATACAATACAATACAAGGTTATGAATGACGTCAGTTGACGCGCCAAAGACCGTTCGGACCAAAGCACGCCATCGATCCCCCATCGCGACCAACGTCTTACACGGCAGAGAAGAGGGAAGAAAAAGAGAGATCCCACCCGGCAGCCAGAAGGGGGGAGAGGAGGGCAAGAGAGAGGGGGGTGCGGATCGCGTTGAGGAACGCGTCGAGAAACGCGTCACGGAAAACCTCGAAGAAGGGCGCCCGACCCCACCAAAACAGTCGACCTAACCACTACAATATGGACCCAAGCCGATTCAAAGAAGATCCCGAAATTCGACCCTAATGAACGGGCTCTCCTGTCACGAAAGCGACCGCGATCAGGGCTACCACTCGTGGAAGATATCACCACCGCAGAACTCGCAAACCTGATTCAACAGGCCGTAAAAACGACCCTGCAGGAGACAAATAAAGAGTTGGAATTGCTACGACAAGAGGTCATGGAGCTTCGAAAGCAGATTACAGAAGAAACACGGAGGATTGAAAAAGGGAAATCCAACCCTCTCAACCAATGCATACCTCCAACCCCATCACGACATTTAACCTGGGCCCAACAAGTCAAGAAGGGACTACCGGCAATCCCCCATGGAAGAGGAGACGGAGGAGGAGACTGGAAGACGGTCACACCGCGCAGACTGAAGAAGAGAATGGAGACAACAGACGTGTCACCCAGGAACCACGCCACCAGCACCGAAAGACAGTTTATAATCGAGAGAAGGAAAGAAGGGGGACCCTGCCCGACCTCAGAATTAGTGGTGGCCATGAACGCTGCCCTTAACGAAGCCAAAGCCCCACTGCATATCCGAGTTCAGACAGTAGAGGTAAACGGAAAGGGGTCAGTTACAGCCAAGATGGGACCTAGGGCTACAGGTATTATGGATTTAAAATACAAAGAGACGCTCATGAGAGCAGCGGGGGAAGCAGACCGCGCAGTTGAAGAATTAAAGGCCAACGAGACCTGGCACAGACTGAAGCTTCACGCAGTGAATTTGAACCGATACTACCATCCAGAAAACGACCTCAAGACACCAGAAGAGGGTCTCGCTCGCCTGAAGAAGGATATTCTCAATGCGTACCCCGAAATGGACATCCATCTCACCCCGAAATGGCTTCTCCACCCCGAAAGGCTACGAGAAAAGGCCAATACTGCCTCCTGCTCAACGGTAATACTCACATTGAGAGATGGAAAAGACGCAGAAAGGATCAAGAAGGAAGGCCTATGGATATACGGGAAACAACATA
>ML220120.1:295827-443714 GCA_004786065.1 Ascodesmis nigricans
AAAAAAAAAGAAAAAAGAAAAAAAGACGACGACGATGACGATCGGCTTTATGAGAGTTTCATCCGTTTTACCCTTGGACTACTTTCGTTCTGTCTCTGCATCATCGGATCCATATCAGCATCATCCTCCGGCTTAACCTGCCCCTGCGACTGGAGTACCCGCATTTGTGCCTGGTGTACCGGCCTGTTGTTGGAGATGTTGCTGTTGGAGGTGTTGCTGTTGGAGGTGTTGCTGCTGCTGCTGCTGAAGATGTTGCTGTTGCTGTTGCTGTTGCTGGTTGAGCTGTTGTTGCTGCTGGAGGTGTTGTTGGGCGAGTTGCTGTTGCTGTGGTGTGGGTTGTTGTTGGGGATTGTGAGCGAGGTGCTGGGCCTTTTTCGCTTGATCGTCTGCACCTTGGGGCTCGGGTTAGTGGGACTTCCAACGAGATCAGGTGAGGTGCCCGTGTGGCCGGGGACAGAAGCGACTTGGAGATGCGGGGTCGCAGCAGAATGCAACATCACATTCCCATGACGAGAATTTTGTAGAAGAGAATGAGGAAAATGATGAGCGACTGTACCCGAGGGATGTCCGTTTGCTAGTGCTTCGAGAGCGGCCATGGCTCCAGTTCCAGGATGTGCCTGGGTAAAGTCCATGATTGGCTTCATGTGGATGAGGGTCTCGCAATTCTAGAAAAGTAAGTCGCTGGAATTTAACAAGGTGAGATATCCCTTACCTCCAAGAATGCCTGCAGTTGTAAAGGCAGCCCATAACTTGATGTCTTATCAACGAGTAACGGCTGTAGCCGGTGGTTTAGCTGTTGCTGCGATGCCTGTTGCGCCGCCCTACTCTTGTTAAGCGCCTTGCCACCAGGTGACATTTTTACTTGCGCCTCCGGAGAAGTTTGTGCAACTATTTCCCGAAGTAATAATCGAGGGATGTACTCCTGGTGCCCAGTGGAAACAAAATACATCTGGTCTATAAAAGGATGTGCTGGGGATCCTCCGAATGACACATTTAAATGCCCATTGAGTGTAACCTTTGAATGTTAGTCCAATATTTGTTCAAATGGTGTGATGGACAACTAACATGTACTGAGTTTTCAAACCAATATGTAAAGCTTGCCTTTTGGCTCACAATTTGCACCTGTCCTCTATGAATAGTCTCATGCGTTAGATCTGTTCTAAGTTGTACCATCTGCACTCCACAGGCGAACAAAGTCAGGAAGTATCGAGCCAGCAAGCTGAAGGGCACGTCAAACTGCTTGGTCTCATTCTTTTGTGGGTTCATCAAGACCTGGCGGAGGAAAGAGCTGTCGGTGAAGAACGTGTGCACAAATCTTCGACAGTGTTCAATGTCGCTACTTTTACCTTGAGAGTAGAAGCTTGCGAGTTGGTCAGAGAAACGGTAGAGTTGGAGGAGACAGGCTGACGTGCGGTTTCTGTAAGACACAAAATGGCCAGTGTCAGCAGCGAGACACAATGGACAGTGGAGAGGCTTACTGGGCAGCAACGTAAAGGGCGCGCTGTTGCTGGAGCTGGGCAGCCTGTTGTTGTTGCTGGAGCTGGAGTTGCATGGGCTGCTGGGGCTGCTGAGGGATTCCCATGGTCGGTGGCTGGGGGTTTCCGGGAGGGACGCCTTGGGTAGCCATGGTGAACTGCTGTGCCGCCGCCAGTTGCTGTTGCTGTTGCTGTTGCTGCTGTTGCTGTTGCTGTTGTTGCTGCTGTTGCTGCTGGTGGTGGAGATGCTGTTGGGCATGCGGAGGAAGCCCTCGCATCTGGGGATTCATTGCAAAGGTGTTGATTGCGACACCGGGCACGGCCCCAGGGACACCGCTGTACAAGGTGCCATTCGGGCCTCCGACACGAACCTGTTGAACACCATTGGGGGCATGGAACATTCCGCCGTTGCTAACACCGGCCATTCCGTTCGCCATGAGCTGTGCCTGTGCCTGTGCCTGCGCCTGCTGCTGTTGTCGCTGGCGTATCATCATTTGTTGAGCGTGTAAGGCTGCCTGTGGGTTTCCCCCGGCTCCGGCTACTATTTCTCTGAATCAGCATCTGGACCACCAGTACAGACTTCCATCTGCCCCTGCATCACCCTCCACTCCTTCTCCCTCCACTCCCTATCTTTCTCTCACTCCCCCGGCTTCCTGTCCACCCTTTCCACGTCCAAACATGCTTAATGGGGATACCAACATGTTGCCATGTGTTGTTGTTGCGGATTCATAAATTGCTGCTGTTGTGCCTGCTGTTGGGGATGCATCATTGGCATCTGGATCTGCTGTCCAGGATGGCCCTGAATATGTTGTTGGTGTGGTGGTTGCGGGTGCTGTTGCAGTTGGTTTGGGTGTTGCGGGTATGTGGCCATCATTGTGCCTCCCAGGCCAGAGATTTGGCAGTCTTTAAACGAGCTTTCCGCTGACGAGATGAAAGATAAAGTGAGTTTCTCTGAACACGTTGTGTCGAATTAACTTTTTTTATTTTTTTTTTATTTTTCGACACGCGACTGAAGCTCGGACAGAAAGTCACGAATGGCACGGGGTCGTGTGAACAAAAGCTGTCGGGGGGGACTGAAGATCGGTCGGTCGGTCGTGTCGTCTCTTCGCAGCAGGCGCGGCGGGCGGCGATGCGATGGAAGAGAGAGCTTCGGGGAGGGGAGGGAGGGGGGGTGAACGGGGGACAAGCGTTCGACACCCACGGCGCACAGCCAGCGACGTGGCGGTAGGTGGAATTTTTTTCTCACGCAGACACGGCGGGGAGAATTGCGTTACTGCGAATGCTGTCGAGGAGAAGGGCGGGGGGGAGGAGGAGAGTTGTCGTGGCCGTGGTGGTTGTCGGGTCGCCGGGTGTCTCCCCAAGGAAAGTCAGACAGCGGGCCAGGAATCGGGCTACTCAGCGATCAGGATGCAGCAGCGCCGTCCAGGGCCTCTCTCTCTCGCTCTGTCAGAGGAAGGCTCGCGGGGGTTGTATGGTCTGCAGCAATGCGCCGATCTCAAAGGGCGTTCTCTTTCTGTGTATCTTTCTCTCTCTCACACTCGCACTCTCTCACACTCACACACAGACAGGAGCAGGGTCGCAAGAGTTGTGACGACGTTGGGCGGGATGAGATGCTCGGGAGCGGTAGTGGTAGTGGTGATGGTGGTGGTGGTGGTGGTGGTGGGTGGGTAGGTGGGTGATGTCTGGGCTGGGCTGATGGTCGAGATGTGCGGGGGAGAGTTAGGCTGTCTGGCGTCCGGAGGAAGCGCGGGAGTGGAGTGAATGGCAGGTTGGGTTGGGTTGGGTTGAGGAGGCTGGCGGGCGAGAGTGGAGGGACAGCGGCGTATGAGAGGCCAGTGCAGTGAGAGGCCGTGAGTGACCGTGAGTGAGTGACACCCGGCGAGATTAGAGGGCGGAGGGCGGAGGGCGGAGGGCGGATATGTATACATACCGGGTGGTTCTCCCCCAACACCGTTACTCTACGTTACGAGCAGCCCCTCAATATCCCGTCTTCTCCATGATATTCAGCGAGCACCCTGACCGTCCTCATCCTTCTCTCCTCTGTTGTGCAGCCAAACACCCTTTCCCATCCTCTCACCCACTGCCGCTAACCCACCCCAATGCGTCCAAAAAGCCCCCCTAATTTACCCGCAATAGGCAATGCGGCTCTGCTGCGCACTTTAAATTTTTCTGCATCACCTCACCTCCAGCTGTTGCTCTTCTCAGTCTCTCCATCGTCATCATCACCATCGTCGCCGTCTTTGCTAACAGGTATGTTCCCGCTGTTGTTGTTGTTTTTGTTGTTGATTTCCATCCCCCCGCTTCTATGATGACCATTGCATCTACTTCTTTCCCAATCGTACTCGACCATGAAGAAGCCTATCGCTTTCCGGGCCGGCCTTGCAGCCGGCCTGCTACTTGCCAGTACTTTTCGTCTGAGCTTGCGGACACGCTCTTCTCTCAGCTATTTCACCAGTTTGAGCCTCCGCTGACAGTTAGCAAAGTCCAGGTTCTTTCTACATCATCTCAACTCCCCACGCTGCTGAAAAGTGTAAGCCACCCTGCTCTGTTACTTTTTGTTCCCTTTTAGTTGCAGCGAGACAGCTCGTGGTTTCTCGCAACCCCATATGATGAAAAACTTTCCTACATTCGCAGTTTCCTCGGTAGCGTACGCTTAAGAACCCAATCTTAGTGCGTCAGTGACCGCCGCGAGACCTTCCTTGGAAGTCTGATATTCTGTTTACGCCATACTTACCTTCGTTGCTGTTGTTTGAGGATATCGGCTAACGTTTGAAAAGATGTTGTCTAGGTGTTGTTAAGCGCTGTATTGTGGTGAGGAGAAGTTAGATAGATAGAACTCGATAATACATGATGTGAATGTTATCATAATAAAATCATACTATGGTGGTCTACACACCAAAATTTCATCCCAACACCGCACTTCACAATGCCCATCCACGGCATCCCATATCCTTCTCGTCGATCTTCCTCAGTACCCTGCATTGTCCATCGTGATCCGATTTTACACCCTCAGCCACAGCCACAGTGTCAGTATAGTATTCTACAAACAATCTGCAATACCACGACATTCACACCCACCCTCTCATAACGGCCCATCGGCCCGGACCCCCGTGTGGCGGACTCAACTCCAAACATACCCACCCATCGCCGTTGCCCTAGACGTTTCCCGAGTCACAGTCATAGAATCCATCTTCTCCCCCACGCGGGATGAGGTCGAAACTCGAATGACGCCGCGATCTATAAGATGTTGTCGGTGCGATCAGAGGAGGGAGGTAGGTGAGTAGGTGCGTAGTTAAGGAGTTAAGGAGTTAAGGCCATGTTGGAGGCACGGGATGAAGAATTAGTGAGCTGGGTGGAGATGGATATGGAGGTGGAGAGAGATGTGATGGGTATGGGTATGGTTGGGATTATGGTTGTCGTCAGGGCGTATTGAAGAAGAAGAGGAAAGGGGGAAGAGGGGAGAGAGATGTGGAGTGATAATGTGGCGGTGCACGATTAGTGAGAGCGAGGGTGAGGATGAGAAAGAAGCGGGAAAGGGAAGGTACGATTCGATACGATACGATACGCCACAGCATAGTGGAAAGAAGTAATCATCATGGAGCAAGAGTCATCATCACAGAATCCCAGAGAAAGGCACGACCACAATCACGGAACGGGAGGTCACAAGAAATCAAATCACGAATCACGACAATCACAATCACAATCACAATCACACGACAATCACAATCATGAAACACAACAAAAAATCAATCACCAATCACGAATCACACCAATCATCCACAAAACCAAATCACCAATCACGACAATCACGACAATCACGACAAAACAAGAATCACCAAACGACAGAGAATCACAGCATCGCAGCCTCACAGCCTCACAATCACCAAACGACAGAATCACCCAAATCACACAATCAGAATCACAGAATCAGTCACTCAGTCACTCAGTCACTGGTGCAGTCACGCTCCCCTCCCTTCCTTCCCCCCTTTCACCCCATCTCACAATCCCATGCAATCTGCGAATCCTTCCAATCCTTCCAAACTCCAATCCCCCGTAGCCGTCACGACCACAAGTTTTCTCATAATCACCAAGCACCCAATCATCCAAACGTATAATCACCAACGACCGAGCGTCTGAACCGAACTCACAACCACCCAGCAGCACGAGCACGAGCACAGTACGAGTGAGCACCAGTATCCCATCCCATCTGATCCCATCTAATCCCGTCCCAACCTAACCCAACCAACAATGGTAGAGGCGGTAGTGGTAGTTGTAGTGATGATCCTCGTTGGTTGGATGGTTGATTGGAGGCCGTGGTTTCGTCTCGTTGTCGACCCATGTTGCTGTGGAGAGGGGGATGGAGCCAGGTAATTCATAGTCCGTAGTCTGTAGTTCGTCGTGCCGTGATCCGTAGAATGGTGAAAGCAGAGGGTGATCAGGTGAGGGAGGAGGAAGCCGATAAGACAAGACAGAAGACCGTGAAAGGGGAACAAGATATAAAGAAGAAGAAAACGGCAGGCGATAACAGAACAACAACAGCAACAACAAACACAAAACAAGAATAGAAATTAGAAAAACAAACAAAACAAGACTCGGAGGAAAGAAAGAAAGAAAGAAATAAGGAGAAAACAACAACAATAGAAGGAAACAGGAAAAAGAACATACAGCAGAGAGGGGTGGGGGGAGTAGATAAACGTAGAGCCAGCAAGTTCGTGATGGTGATAATGACGATAATGATGATGAATGATGATGATCACGACGACAATGACGATGAAGAGAAGAAAACAAAACACGACAAACACCATACGAGCCCCCACAATGCTCTCACTCACTAGACGTATAACTCAACCCCTTCCCCCCAGGCTCGTAGACTTACCCTCACTTCCTCATCTCATACAGTATCGCGACACCCCTCCGCCTTCTTCCCTCCCCCCCAACTCCACCTTGCGCCCGTTAAGTGCCTGGAGGTGCCCCCCCACCTTGCTGCTGCTGCTGCTGCTGCATCACCGCCGCATAATACATCGCACAGTAAGCCTGGTAACCTCCATAGGCCGCATACGGATCCTCCGCCTGTTGGGCCGTCACACTTCCACCTGCCCCAGCCACATTACCAGCACCACCAGCACCAACACCAGCACCAGCACCTCCTCCACCAGCATTATTACCATAATCTCCCCAACCGCCACCGCCAGTGTTACGGTCATTATAACCACCACCACCACCGCCGCGACGATCGTGGTTGTTGTTGTTACCGTCGCGATTCCGAGACTTGTTTAACGAGGCTTCGACTTTTTCCTCGATGACGAGGCGGGCGCGGGCGATTGCGTCGCGGGTCCCTGCGAGATTAATTTCGCGTTCGCCGTCGAGGAGGTTGGATTGGGAGGAGACGTTGATGCGGCAGTTGGTGTTGGCTTGCATTTCTTTAATTGTTTCACCGCCTGGAGATTTTGTTAGCTCTCCATCTAAAAAAAAAAAAAAACGAGAGAAAGGGTAATTGGAGAGGAGTGTGTTATACCTTTACCGATAATCATGCCGACCGCTTCTATCGGTACTCTCATGACTTCAGTGACCCGTTGGCCAGTATCAGCGCTCCCATATCCACCACCGCCGTATCCACCACCACCACCACCACCTCCTCCTCCTCCTCCGCCACCGCCGCCGCCGCCTTGCCGATCGTTTCCGCCTCGCATCCCCATGCCAGGTGGCCCTCCGTTGGTATCACTCTCTACTATTTCCATAATGAGTCTTTTCGCGTATTCGCTGGCCTGGGGGGTTCCAATGAGGTTTACGGGGCGTTGACCATTCTGTGATTTCGCCTCGCCCACAATATTAACATGACACCCAGACTTATCCTGTATGTCCCGAATGGTTTCACCACCGCGGCCAATGATGAGGCCAACCGTGCGGTCGGGGACAAAGATTTGTGTGTTTTCTCTTCCAGAGGATTTATCGCTCCCTGGGGCTCCTCCTGGTCCTGCTCCGCCGGGAGCACGGTATCCACCGCCTGGGCCGGCACCACCAATGGCTCCAGGCGCGCCAATGGGTGCAGCATTGGCACCGCCGAAGGGTCGTGCTCTTGATCCTCCTGCTCCACCGCTGCCGCCGCCACCGCCGGATTTGTCGTTTTCGGCGATAATGCGTTCGATTTCGCGACGTGCGGCATTGACTTGTTGGCGGTTTCCTTGAATGTTGCAGACGCGCTCACCGCCAGAGTCCCTATCATGACCATTGGTGAGGAACTGGACTCGGGCTCCGGTTTCTGATTCCACGCGACGAAGATTCTCTCCGCCGCGACCAATAATCAGACCGACCAGAGAAGCATCAATATTTAGTTGTTCGAGTTCCGGGGCAGGAGAGCGTTGCCGGTGCGAGTGGCTGCCGCTGTTGGATGGTGGGCCAGTGTTGCCATACCGTGGGGGAGGGGAGTAGCGGCCGCGATTGGGAGGGGAGAAGGAGCGGTCTCGGTCGCGGCCGTAGTCGTTGCGGCTTCGGCGTTCGTCGCGAAAGGTCGAGTAGGCGTCGCGGAAGGGATCAGCGCCGCGGCGAGGGGGAGAGCGGGATCGTGAGCGAGAACGGTTACGGTAGCGGGCACGGGTGTCTTCGTAGCGGCCTGTGGAGTTGATTAGTTATGTGACGGTTGGCAAGGTGATGAGGAAAAGACGAACCAGACTCCGAGGGTCGGGCTCCGAGTTCAGCTGCTCGCGCTTTAACCTTAGCGAGCGCATCATCGAGCGATACGCGGCCCGATGTTGACGGTTTAATCTGGCTGAGATCGAGAGATCCGGAGCTCGAGGGCTGGGGCAGTGCGAAGCCGGCGGGCGGGGGAGAGTTGATCGGGGGTGCGCTGGGAGGGAGACCGGCGGGGAGGCCGTAGCCCGTTGGCATCGGGGCCTGTCCTGGAGCGCCTGGAGGTCGTTGCTGTTGCGCGCCACCCGCTGTGGGAGGAGGAGTTGTGGTTAGCCATGGATTGCTGGGTGGGAATCTGTGTGCTCGGAAAGAGAGGACGCGTGGATTCGAGAGATGGATAACGTACTGAGAGCGGCGAGAAGCGCGGCCACGTTCTGGTCCGCCATTGCGTGTGGAGTGTATTGTGTCGAGCGAGAGAGAGGGGTTGGCGTGCGGAGAGGACTGGGTGGGTTGGTTGTTGTTGAGGGGGCGGTGATGGTGGTTCGGTGGTGGAGGGCGGGAGGCTCTGGGGGAGGAGTGGGAGAGAGAAAGGAATGAATGACCCAGTCAGTATCGAGAGCACAGACCGTCACTCGACCACTTTGCGTGGTCTGTTTCAGATGTTTGTGCGTTCAGCGTCTCATGTGGACCAGCAAATTCAAAGCGAGTGCAAAAAGCCGTTACTAAGTTTAGCAGCCACCATGTTGTGTATAATGTGTCCATGCTGGCACGTGGTGATAAGGACGAAGGCCATTGTCATTGTCACAGGCCCTCACTCAGGCCCCAGTGCGGCTCATCGCCATTCTCACTGTAGGCATCCCAATGCGGCTAGCGTCCCAGGAATATTTTTGTGAAGCTTCCTGTTCGTTGTCGCTGCTCTGACGCCCGCCGCCCGCCGCCGCCCGCCAGTACCTCCGACTCTCCTCCGAACGAGCCCTCCCCCCTCTCCTCCTCCCCGGCCGCCTCCTCTCCAGAACCGCCCACCATGGCCTCTCTCCCCCTCCTCCGCTCCTCCATGCGGTCCTCGGTGTGCGTCTTCTGTTCCGCGAGCTCATGGCGTCTCCAGACAGCCCGGACGGCCGTCACAGCGACAATTCGTCCGCAACCAGTGCGGGCCTTCACCAGCTCTCCAGTATTGGAGGTGAGCCCTCAATCGTCCTCGAGAGTGAAAGAAAAGCGCAAATTGACATCCTGTTCAGCGCGTCTCTAAAGGCAAATCGAAAAAGAAGACCCAGCGAAGTGCCGAAGACCTCAACAAGAAATACCAACAAAAACGTGCGGAAGCCAAAGATGCAAAGATTCGAAAATTGACGAAACCCGGCGCTTCCTCACTACCTACAATCACCAAGGAGAACCTGCTGAACAGAGTCATGGTCGCCCTCAGAAAAATCAACCCGGACGAAGATATCATGGATTCGGAAGAGGCAAAGAGTTGGCCCAAGCACGCCAACTATCCCGAAATGCGGAAATTCTTCAACTCATACGTCCAATCCCTGTTAACACAATTTCAAGACGAATCCTCAGTGGACTACAAGAGCCGGATCCCGCACCCCAACATGTTGGAACGGATATACCTGGAGGACGGCCCCGGTGAGCTGGAGCGCTATCTGTGGGAATCATACCTGTTCTACATGGGCTACTCGAGAACCAACCCAATTGAACTGCGTTTTGGGAAAATGGAAGCCGCGGCGGACTTTAGATTTCCGCAGGAATGGTATCCTTCAGCGCGATCAATGCAGCGGACATGGCATCTACACATTGGCCCCACCAACTCCGGAAAGACATATCACGCTTTGAAGCGTCTTGAGGAGGCTAAAACCGGCATCTATGCTGGCCCGCTGCGGTTACTCGCCTACGAAGTTTACGAGCGCATGAATGCAAAGGGATTGAGGTGTGACTTGATCACCGGAGACGATGTTCGAATCTCAGAAGATGGAGAAGAAGCTCCAAAGACAAGTAGTACCGTGGAGATGGTCAGCACTAGCAGAGATGTCGACGTGTGTGTTCTCGATGAGATCCAAATGATTGGTGACGAGGATCGAGGTTGGGCATGGACTGAGGCATTGCTTGGTGTGAGGGCAAAGGAGGTGCACATGTGTGGTGAGGAGCGGACAGCCAACGTAATCAAGGCTCTTGCGGCAAGCGTGGGAGATAAGCTGGTTATCCACCGGTATAAGCGTCTTGGGCCTCTCCAGGTTGAGAAAAAGAGTTTGGAGGGTGATTTGCGGAAAATCCAGCCAGGAGACTGTGTTGTCACGTTTTCCAGGAGAAACATTTTTGCGCTCAAAAAGTCGATTGAAGAAAAGACTGGTCGCAGATGTGCCGTCATTTATGGCTCTCTTCCCCCGGAAACCCGCTCTCTCCAAGCCCGTCTCTTCAACGAGCAAGGTAATGAATTCGACATCCTGGTTGCCTCCGACGCCGTCGGTATGGGTCTCAACTTGTATCTTCTCCCCTCCCCATCAATCTCACTATCCTAACCGCCATAGGTCCGTAAAACGTATCATCTTTGAGACCATGGAAAAGTTCAACGGTGTGGACATGATCCCCGTCCCTGTCCCCTCGGTCAAACAGATTGCTGGTAGAGCAGGTCGGTTCAAGCCCGCACCGCTTGTTACCACCGGTACTGTCCCGAAAACACCCAACGAAATTGCGACGCCCGCCACTACTAGTGAATCCAACACTCCTATAACCGGAAAACCCAAGCCCACAATTGGCTATGTCACTACCCTCGAAGCCTCCGACCTCAATGCGCTCTCCGCCGCTATGGCCGTCGACCCACACGACATTCTCACAGCTGGAGTCCTCCCTCAAACCTCGCACATTGAGCGTTTCGCCTCGCAACACCCACCGGACGTCTCCTTCTCCGAAATCCTCAGCAACCTGGAAGAATACATGCAAACCAGTAAACTCTTCCACGTGTGTTCGCTCCAAGAAAACATCCGCGCCGCCAAACTCTTCGACGACATCCCTGGTCTCTCTATCGAAGAACGCATGATGTTCATCATGGCCCCCATGGGCCGCGACGCTTCCACTCTCGCAGGCGTCAAAAACATGGCCAAAGCCGTCGCCAACAACCTCCCGGGTAGCATCGTCGCCATTCCCGGTATCGACCTCGAAGCCCTCGACACCACCCCGAAAGACATCACCGGCCTCCGCCGTCTCGAATCTCTCCACAAATTCATCGTCTGCTACCTCTGGCTCTCCTACCGCTTCCCGGCCACCTTCGCGCCAAGAGAACTCGCCATGGAACTCAAAACAATCGCCGAAGACAAGATCCAAGACTGCCTCGACCGCATCCGCTTCTCACGTCACAAGCTCCTCCCTCACCGGCGCAAAGCACAGCAGGCCCAGAAACTCAAGGAGGCCGAAACAGAGGCGCAGGCAGAACTCACCAACCACGAAGCCCTCGCGCCTGGCAAGCTCGCTGCGATCGAAAACGGTCCCCCGGAGGACGAGGTCGAGGAGATCGAGGTGTTTGAGAACGATAATAATAAGGATGTGCTGATTGATGTCGGCGAGTATTTGACGAAAGATCAGCAGAAGCAGCAGCAGCAGCAGATGGCAGAAGAAAAGAAGATGAGGGCCACGTGTTATAGGTGTGGTGCTAAGGGACATATCGCGGATGAGTGTAGAGAGAACCCGTGTATTGTGTGTGGTGCGAGGGACCATAATGAGAGGCATAGTGATAAGTGCCCGAGGTTGAAAGGGCAGGATTATAGAGAGTATCTCAGGGAGTATATGAGGAGGAAGAGGCAAGAGGATTGGGCGGTCGAGAGTGAGAAGGAGGCGAAGGCGAATAGGAAGATTAGGATGAGGAGGGGCGCGAGAGGTTAGGTGGGGTGTTGAGAGATTAGGTGGTGTGGTGTTGGGGTGGAGTTTGGTGGTTATGGAGGTTGCGAAGAAGCCTGTACGATGATCTGTACCAATAATGATCTCGAGATGCAATATTTTAGGATATGGGTAGGTAGATTGTAAGATATAGTAGTTTTACGAGATGATGGCTAGGCGACGGTGTACTTGTAGATAAGGCAGTTACTGTAACCTGTATTTTTAGTTATGATGACAATGGTGGAGTTTGTAGATATGCAATATGGTTGGTTGTGGTGGAGATAGTTCATGGGATAGACAAAAGTTGGTATTCTGTCATATTTGAGTTTTAACTGTAACGATTCAATTAGTGGCTGAAGTGGGGGACAAAACAAACCGGAGGAAGCCATCAAATTTGTGATGCAAGATTACTGTGGTTTAAATGATGAATGATGTAGATGATAGCAGGAAGAAATGAAGGAAGAAATGAAATTCGTGTCATTAAGCTAACATGATAAAAAGATGCAAGATGCTTACCCCAAAGCCAAAGCCAATAAACCAAATAATTCAACCTTCCTCCCAACCCCCATCAAATCTCCCATCGCAAAACTGCTTTTTCCCACCGAACATCGCAATCGATATTTCCCTCAACCCATGTATCAACAGCAATCCACATCCTGCCTTAATTCCAACCCCCAATCTCCTAAGTCGCCGTCGGCGGCGCCTCCCTCTCCCTCGCCGTCAACCTCCCTGCAGCGCCCACCATAACCTGCCTTCCAATCACTGAAACCAAAATCATCACCACCCACTGCGGCAGCACCTCATACGCCTCCCTCAACCTCACCAGCGCGGGCGCCACGCTCTTCAAGCTCCCATCAATCGGGTTCAGAACCCCCGTCCACGGGTGAACACGTTTCCAACGCTGCTGGAGGACGAATTTTTCCAGATGCTGGGTGCGCAGGGGAAGGGAGGTGTTGAGCGGCGGGGTGTAGAGTCGGAGGTGGAGGGTGCTGTTGTGCATGTAGGCGGAGACGTGGTAGAGGCGGGGGAGCTGGCGGGGGGTGAGGAGGAAGGAGGAGAGGAGGGAGGCGGTGGAGGGTTCGGTGGCATCGATTTTGCCGAAATGGAGGTTTGACTTCTTGGTGCTGAGGACGGGGGCGGTGGTCTTGGAGGAGAAAGAGAAGTCAGTCCCGGGAAAGGAAGAAGAGGGATGGGAAAACTGAAAACGGGATTGGGTACCTTGTAGACCTCATCCCACAACGTAACATTCCCGCCTACAGCAACCGACTGATTCCCCTCCCCCGACGCCGTAAAATATAGTAACCACTCTTCATCGGGCTCCGTCTCCACCTCCACCACCTCTTCCCCCCCGTCTTCAGCCTCGGCCCTCCTCACCACAACCCCACTCCCCGGCCCTCGCACGCCAGACACAGTGGTATTCAGTACATCAAGCCAATTCTCACTCGTCAATGCAATCTCGTTAATCCTGGTTGCTGCCTTCCCCGAGAGCTCTTGTTGCCCGCCGCCGACCAATCGCCGGAGGAATCCGAGCTGGGCTTGGGCGAGCGAAGCTGATGTGAGGAGGAGCAGCGTCGAGAGTTGGGTTAATGAACGCATTGTCGGTGTTTTGTTTCGTTTGGGTGAGGGAGGGGAGGATGGGGTAAATGGTGAGGTGATGAGGATTGTAGGGCTGGCGGGATTGGAGGGGAAAAGGAGAGGAGCTTGGGTGAAGCAGGTTTAGCGCCGGCGAGCTTGGGCCGGGGGGAGCTTGGTAGCGAGGGCGAGTGAGGGTGTGTGAGGCATCCAATGGGGTGGGTGGAGGTGGGGTTGGAACAGGTGGTGGGGGTGAGTGGATGGAGGTGAGTGGAGGAGAGTGGAGGGATGATTGAGGAGAATGGGAGTGGTTTGTGGTTGGAGAGTTTGCGAGTGAGGGAGATGAGGATTGTGGGGTAGTTGAAGAGGTACACCGCTTTTTGTTCTGTTTGTCTGACTTTTGGGCCAGTTTGACAGGATGAAAGGGAGAGGAGAAGACCAAAAGACCATGTTAAAACTCAAGTAAGTTGAAATCGGGGTCAGCGACAAGGTTCCAGAACTACGCCGGCCATTGGCCGCCTATGATTCTGACCCGTGGCCACAATTAAACATCGAGGACAGCACCAGAAGTCAATTATGAAGCCAATTTCACTTTCAACGATTCCAATATACTATCCCCAGCTAAACTCTCCCACTAAACCGCTCGTACGTAACCATCTCTTATCGTTATCTCCGCGTGATTCTCCGTGATACGTAGTGGGGCATCGGAGCTCTCCACCACCACCCAAGCTCCAGCTCCAACTCCTCATCCCATCTCACCACAAACCTACCCAATTCACCATGACCGGCCACACCCACGACCATCCACACTCGCACGGCGCCGCCGACCACGGCCACACCCATGAAATCCTCACCGGCCCTGGTTCCTTCCTCGCTCGGGAGCCCCCCATCGTCGAAGGCCGGAACTGGGCTGACCGGGCCTTTACCGTTGGCATTGGCGGGTTCGTCATCTACTTTCCATTTCCCTCAATTGGGTCAATTTCTAATTACCAGCGGGAAACAGACCAGTCGGATCCGGAAAAACAGCGTTGATGCTGGCATTGTGCAAAGCCCTCCGAGACCGCTACTCGATTGCCGCCGTCACAAACGACATCTTTACAAAGTGCGTCTCCAGCGAGATTCAGCGGGGAAGCTGCTGATGGTAGTAGAGAAGATCAGGAGTTCTTGGTGCGGAAGGAGGCGTTGCCCGCTGAACGGATCAGGGCGATTGAGACGGGAGGATGTCCCCACGCTGCGGGTAGGTCGACATGTTTTCATGGAATACAGAGTGTGAAGAGCTGATACAGTAGGAATCGACAGTCCGAGAGGATATCAGCGCAAACTTGCATGCGCTTGAGGACTTGCATACCGAGTTTAACACCCAGTTGTTGTTGATTGAGTCCGGTGGAGACAATCTCGCTGCAAACTACTCGAGAGAGTTGGCGGATTATATCATCTACGTCGTATGTACAATCCCCCTCTTCTCCCTCCATTGCTGACAGCCAACTACAAGATCGATGTGTCCGGTGGCGACAAAATCCCCCGCAAAGGTGGCCCAGGTATCACCCAATCCGATCTCCTCATCGTAAACAAGACCGATCTCGCAGACATTATCGGCGCCGACCTCGACGTGATGGACCGCGACTCACGGAAGATGCGGGATGGCGGACCAACAATCTTCGCCGAGGTGAAGAACGGCAAGGGCGTAGACCAGATTGTGGACATGATTTTATCTGCCTGGAGGGCAAGCGGGGCCAGTACGCCCGCCGTGTAATCTCAACTATCATATAAACCACCATTTCCCATTCTTGAATGCTAGTTGTAATCTCGGTAACTTTCTGCTACAGGTGATTGAGGACGACGAGGATATCTAGCGCATGTTGCCCCCCGTCTCTCCCATTCAACCATCCTGCCTCCCCTCCCTCTCCCCTATGACCACCCCTCCTCCTCCCAACCTCCGTCAAATTCAAACACCACCAATGCATCCACAAACCCCCACTCACTACCTCTGCGCGCGCTGCCACACCCTCTCCACCTACCACCCCTCCCTCCCCCTCTGCCGCACCTGCCTGCCCACCGCCATCCCCACGGCAATCCCTGAAACATCCAACACGATCGCACGTCTCCCTCCTGACCCCCCAGATCGCCTGAAAGAACGATATGTGGTTGTTGAAACGTGTGCGAAGGGGGTGCACTGGGAGACAGGGATCGCGGGGGGTTGGGTGCTAAGTGCGGTGATGGAAGTGGGCGGGGGGAGGTGGGCGTGTGCGGGGTGTTGTGAAGAGATGGAGAATGCGGTGGTAAAGGTGGTCAAGATTGATATTGATGAGGAGGTCGGAACGGACGTCGATATTGATATAGTGGAGATGGATATGGACACAGGCCTGGAGATGTATGAGTACGAGTACCCGCCACCACCACCTACGGCTATATCACCACCACCAGCATCATCAGCAACACATCAGCTAGAGCTGGAGGCCGAGTGTGATGCTAATTATGGTAGGTGTGGCGGTGAGGATCGCGCGCCGGACAAGAAGGCCCTGTCGGTGGCGGAACAGATCGTGATGCGGTGGACAGAGAAGGTGATGGTGGAGATGGGCGGACTACAACAGCAACAGCAGCAACAGCAGCAGGAGCAGCCGGGGGAGCAGAAGGTAGTAGTGATGGATTACCCAGCACCAGTATCGTGGCAGAATCTTCATCGTCAGAATCAGAATCAAAATCGGAATATCACTCCCGTCCACATCCTCACTCACCCTCCTCACGCACGGTTCCCACCATTCCCGCATCCCCAACATCCGCATCTCCATCTGCTTCCCCAACAACATTCTCTTCCACCACTCATCCCCTTCTTCTCCCCATCAGCGCACCCACAAACCTCCGCCTCCGCCTCAATCCCAACCTGGGCCCAAGCCCCGCCACAGCCTGTGTCCGCACTGGGACGGTTACTGCCTGCGTTACCGGCGCAGCAACAGGAGCGGGTTATGGGGTTTGGGGGTGTTTCTCATCCGCTTGCTCTTCTTTCTGCTCCTCCTCAGCATTGTCAAGACGGTGGGAATGAGTGGTAATCAAGTGAATAATAGAAACGTGCTAGTGGAGAATAACGGCAATGCGACTGCACCACTGGTTGCTGGCCCTTTTGGTTCTGATGTGCCGCAGGTGCAGAGTGGAGGGGGAGGAAAAGCTATTCCGCTACCATGGTATGATGGTGAGCAGGTGAGGCATGAGGGGGGTTTTGGGGGTTAAGGTGGAGGTAGACAGGAGGGCATTAAGGCTATGGTGATGAGGACGGAGGGTATAATATTTGCGTGATTGATTTGGTTTGCTGGGGGAGGCGTTTGTTGATTGTAAGATTTAATATTGGACTAAGACCAAGGCAATGAAAAAAGTTATGAATTGACTTCAACGTTGCCAGCCAAAAGGAGTTGTTCAGAACACTCAAAATTTCCCATCGAAATCTCGCGCAAAGGCCAGAAAACCAATGGGAAACCAAAGAGGAATCCATCAAAAATTACTCGTCCGAGAATGCCCGAAGGCATCTCACCAAGGCTCGCTCCTCGCTGTGCAATGAAGAGTTCACCCTGGGGACCCAGCACATCTTGATCTGCCGGAGCCGACGAAAGGTAAGTATGAGGTTCTAAGGATGTCAGAGAGGAAGACTTTATAGTCCCTGAGCGGCTGCGGCTCCGCCTCGCGCGGCGAAAAGACAGTCCTCCGGCGACCAATCAGAGGATAGGGCTGGGGCAAAGCAGGCGGTGTGAGTTGCCGTGATGCCGCATCACGTGAGTCAGCGAACTCACGCTTTCGAGTGATGGAATGCAGAACGCGCCACGACGCGATGTTGAACAGACGCGTTTGTCAAGCTTGAGCTGCTGTGCTGACCCCACCTGATATCCCTCTCATCGAACGCCATGGTCGAGTGCCCAATCTGCTTGAAAGACGTCCCTGTCGGCTCAATCAATCGGCATCTCGACTCCGGTTGCACTTACGGCCTCACTGGTGTTACCACCGAAACCGATGTCAGCGAGAACGCTCCTAAAGCTGTCGCCAGTATCTTTCAAAAGACACCGAAAGCAGCAAAGAAACATGCCATGGGAATGTTTGCAAAATCGAGAACCTGGCATGAGCCCGCTGCTGTAGATTCCAAGAAGTCAGACAATGTCAGCATCCGTTCGTCTCCTCCGCCGTCAACCAATACGCCAGCAAAACCGATTGCGAGTATCTTCCAGCAGACTGGCAAGTCGAGCAACATAACCCAGAAATCAAGTCAATCGCACACCAGGGAGTCTTCTTCGCCAGATGCTTCTCCCTCGGCTCAGAAGCGTTCTTTAACCGACTCGACCATTCTCACGAAATCGACGTCTGCTACCTCTGATCCTCCGGCAAAGCGGTTTAAAGCTTCTGAAGCCATATATGAAGCGAAACCACTGGCTGAAAAGATGCGGCCGAGAACGTTGGACGATATGTGTGGACAAGAGCTGGTTGGTCCGAATGGCGTGCTTCGTGGATTGATAGAGGAAGGAAGGGTCCCAAGCATGATATTATGGGGCAGCGCAGGGTGCGGAAAGACGACGCTGGCAAGAGTGATAGCGAACACAGTCAATGCGAGATTTGTGGAGATCAGTGCCACCACTGCGGGTGTGGGTGATGTCAAAGAGGTTTGTTCGAAGGCCAGGAGAGAGATCACTTTGACTGGGAGAAAAACAATACTGTGTGAGTTATTTGGAAATAATTTGGTAGCCTGGAGCTAACACCAGTAGTCTGCGATGAAATCCACCGGTTTTCAAAGTCACAGCAGGATGTGTTCTTAGCACCAGTAGAGAGCGGGCAGATTACGTTGTGCGTGGGTATCTCCAATCCGCCCAACCTCTCATCCATTTAACATCTCCAGAATCGGCGCAACGACTGAAAATCCCTCTTTTAAAGTCCAATCCGCCCTCCTTTCCCGCTGCCGCGTCTTTACCTTCTCAAAACTCACCGAGCCCGCCCTCTTCACCATCCTCTCCCGTGCTCTCGACCTAGAGTGTCCTCCCGATACCTCTACATCTCCACCAACCCCCACCATACCAAAGGTCCTAGATATTGTCTTTCTCCAGTACCTTTCTCGTTTCGCCAATGGAGATGCCCGGACTGCTCTCAACCTTCTCGAACTCTCCCTTGGTCTATGCCGCCGCAACCCATCTCTCACCTTTGACCAACTCAAGAAATCCCTAACCCGTACGATCCTCTACGACTCAACGGGCGACCAGCACTACGACCACATCTCAGCTTTCCACAAATCCATCCGCGGTTCCGATGCAGACGCCGCCGTGTTCTGGCTCGCACGCATGCTTAAAGGCGGCGAAGACCCTCTCTTCATCGCGCGCCGAATGGTGGTGATAGCTTCTGAAGACATCGGGCTGGCGGACAATACCATGCTCCCGCTTGCAATGGCCACAATGCAGGCAGTGCAAAACATCGGCATGCCAGAGGCGAGGATTAACTTGGTTCATTGCACAGTTGCTCTTGCACAGGCAAAGAAAAGTACAAAGGCGTATCGCGCGTTGAATAGCGTTATGGAGATGCTGGAGGATCGGCAAGAAGTAGAGGGTGCACCCGTGCCTGTGCATTTGAGGAATGCGCCGACGAAGTTTATGAAGGAGTTGGGATATGGAAAAGAGTATAAATATAATCCGGATTACAAGGACGGGAAAGTGGTGCAGGAGGTGCGTGCTTGTGTTCACCCACTTGGGAGGCAAGAGGCTAATGAAAAGCAGTATCTACCCGATGAAGTCAAGGGCTCACGATTTGTCGATGATATTCACCTGGGAAGCAAAATCGACCCGGATCTCCAAAGGTCTCGATAAACTCAGTATGCTTAAACTTAAACCCAAATCAACAGTCGCTCTTCGAAAAACAACGCTCGCTAAAAAACAAAAATACCGCATGATATCCACCTTTCTCTACCTCTCACCAAACCCATTTCTCCACCTTCTTCACCACATGCGCCATCCCCACTCCCCTCCCAACCCACTCTCCCCACTCTCCCCACTCCATCCCTAGCCCCAACTTCTTCCCAATCCCTAGTATATCCTCAACTTGCCTCTGCAACCCCTCTCTCCTCTTATCCCCCAAGAACGACACCGCCAGCCCCGCCGCCCCAATCGCCATCACCACCGACAAGACAATGTTCGCAATATCCACCCGCCGCTGCATCTCCTCGTCTTCCTCGGTAGTATCCTCGTAGTGGTACTCCGTGGGGAATACGTTAGGAATGAGGTATTCCGGTGAAGGAGTATACGGCGGCGGCAACGCGTACTCTGAAACTCGACGTCGGAGTTGTCGTGGTGGTTGGCTCGGTGCTACCGCGCTGGACGGAGACTGTATCGACGCTATTGATGAAGTCGAGGATACAGTCGATGAGCGTACACGAAGAGCTGGAGATGCAGGCGGTGTTGCAGGTGGTGATATAGGTAGCTGAAACCGGGTTTTGAGTGTCGAAGAACGCTTCGGTGTTGCTTTGGGTGATGTGGGAGGTGAGAGAGGATAGGATATGGCGGCGTAATGGGGTGGTTGCGTGGTGGATGGTGGCGTTAGAGGTCTTCCATGTTGGCCGGGTTTGGGGGAGGTGGTTGGGCGGGATGGTGTCTTCACCTTCTTCGCGTGCCGGGTTGTAGAGGAGGATGCTGGTGAGGGCGGTAATGATGCTCCTGATGATGAGGAAGATGATGGTGCTGTGGAGATAGTCAGTATCAAAGATAACACTTTACAAGAACTAGCCTTGTCCGGTGAAAACAAGACTAAATACATACCTTCGTCCCCAGAAAACCACGCCTCATGAGGATCCCCCAACATCTCCTCCTCGACCAGAGTCCCCGTTACGCGCCCGAGATCCTGGGATTCGACGTAGCCGCGACATTTCCGCCGCCCCATCGAGTCCCGCGAGGTTTTCGATTTGCTTTTGCGCGGCATGGGTGTTCGTTTTCTTTCTTTCTTTCTTTCTTTCTTTCCTTACTTTCTTGCTTTTCTGATCCTTATCCTGACAGTTGTTTTTTCTCCTTTCTGCTTGCTGATAGGTACTCGACTCGAGAAGTGGCTGGTGGAGTAAAGAAGCTGACAGAGTGTTCACTTCAGTGCAGTTTGTCTCGCAATTGTCTGTGATTGATGTTGCACGTTGATGGATGGAAGTGGAAATACAAGAGGTTGCTTGGTGATGCTTAATGCGGGTTTAGGCGTTGCAATGCGGGCACCGGGTTTCGGGTGCTTGCGTGGGAAAGGGTGGGGAGGGTACAGAATGCAGGGTGGGGAAAAACACTGTGAGATCTCGGTGGTGGTGATGATGTTGACGTTGACGTTCTAGATGATGATGGTGATGAAGGTGAAAAGAGAGCTCGTGCTGTGCCAGTGATGATGATATTCGAAAGGTGGGTATTGCTGGTTGATGCTTCCAGCCCGTCGTCGTGATGAACCTATATACTCTCGCTCTTCGCCGTCGTAAAAAAAATCGTCACGTCGTTATCGTCGTTGTTTGTTGTATGAGTGAAGCGTCTCCCACCACCACCAACACTGGCACCAGTCGTCTTTTCAACGTCTTCGAGTTCCACCACCACCATCACCCCCGCCCCGCTCCAACCGAACCGCCAACCACCCAGACAGAAGCTGACATGGCAAACCGCACGCCCACACCAACAACAGCATGGTCAGCGGTCAGCGGTCAGCCCCCCCAGCACACACACTGCAGTGGCGAAGGCGAGGGGTGAAGGTGGGATGCGGGTGAGGAGGAAGGAGGCTACTGTATGTACAGAGGGGGTGCTATAACGGAGATGGGTTAGCCTTATCGCTGGAGAATGCGGTTCTGGATGGTGAATTTTTTTTTTTCGACATGGGATTGTTTCGACTCGGGTGTTGAGTGGGAGGTCGAGATTACGGTATCAATAGAGTACAATTACACTACACGGCGTTACAGGAGCATTGCTGATGGTGAGCATTAGAGTCGACGATACCTATGAGCAGCAATATCCTCAATTTTACTGTACAAGGTGGCTCTGAATGGCGACCTATCAGCCACCCACCATTTCTCGCATTAGTTCGCATATCATAATGTGCATCTCCCTCTCTCTTTCTCTTTCTCCCAACCGCCGTCACTACTTCGCAGCCCAGCGAACGTGACCTCCACCTCCACCACGACCGCGTTTCTCGATGAGCTCTACATCACACATCGACTCCGCAAATCAACAAACCGAAACATGACACCTTTCACAGCAGTGGTGTGATGTGTGATGTTTTTTCCAGGACCAATGCTTGGCTTACGGACCTGACGACTTTCGAGATGCTCGATGATGGTGGCTTATTGATTATTGATGTTTGATGAAGTGGCTTGCTTGTCAAGTCAAGAACTCAACAGTCGCGAAAGGTGACGAGTTGCGGGGTGACAACACATTTTTTTCTGAGGCCGCGGTTATGGTGGTGGTGGTGGTGGTGGTGGTGATGGTGGGGGAGGTGAGATGAGATGAGGTTGAGGGGCTGGACCGGCGGGTTGCTGGAAGTGTGGGCGCGGAGGGGTCCGATGGGAATTGACTGATTGATTGATTTGGTAGAAGTGGGGTTGGAAGTCTGATTTGGCGAGTGCTGTGGATGGAAGGTACCGATACATGTTGAGCAAGTACTCAGGGTGTCGGAGTATTGAATCAGTAGGTAAGTCGTCACCCCAATCGGAAAGCGATATCTGCCTTTAGCAGGTGGATACCAGGGTCAATTAATGCCAACCGTAGATCGTCATCAATTCATAGTACTACATGAGGCATGTCCTGCAACTATATACACCACAGCTACTTATCGCCAGCATAAAAATATTAAAAAGAGGACCAAAAGGAAAAGTATCGAAACAAAAGAAAAGAAAAGAAAAAGACATCATGAGAAACCCAGATCCCGTTACGCCGAAATAATCCAACCCAGACGAGAACTCTATGCACACACAGTCCGTCCCCAAAGCAACGACGCTCAAGAAAAACATTTATCGTACTTCCACATCTTCCAGCACATCCCATCGGATATGGCTTCACCCATACCGCCCCCAGTACATCGTATTCGGCTGATCCGGCCCTGGTGGTGGCTGCATATCCGGAGTTTGCGGGCTCACAACATACTCATCCACCGCCGACATCCTATACCCATTCCCTCCGGCCACAGTTCTCCGTCTCTCGACCATCGCCAACCCCATCACCGCACCATTCTCCTCACCTCCTCGCACACCTCGAATCGTGCCAACATGATCCGCGGACCAATAATCCAATATCGGCGTCTGGGGCGACACCACATGCGCTGGTTCCGGATACTGCACCATCATCGCTCCCGGGTGGCTAAAATTCGCGCCCACAAACTCTGCTCCCCTTCCTTCCATCGGCGACGTTTTTGGGCGCTCCATGGTATCGCTTGTTGTGGTTCCGGAGCGGCGAGTCCCTGCGGACTGCGGCTCCCGCATACTCGGGAAGAAAAGCGATGAACTGAGGGAGGTCGTGATTCTTGGGCGGATCCGGGCTGCTCTGGGATTTGAATCTCTCGGAGGATAGAGTGCGTTCTGGATGTCTGTTTCCTCGGACACAGGCCCCATACTGTTGCTCCTGAGCTTCGGGGATGACGAGCCAGTCGATGACGCCGATGACGGCCACACGATAGTCCTCCTTGCGCTGATGGGAGAGCTGTTGAGAAACGGCATTTCGTTCCCGTCCGAATCATACCCGAGCTGGAGATCCTTCGTCCGCGTCGATGTTGATGTTCCCGTGGGAGTCAGGATAAGCTGGACACTGCGCGTTGCGGAGAGTTCGGCCGGGTTTTTGGAGTCCGCGAGGGAGGGAGGTCGTGCGAGTTGCTGGCCTCCAAGCTCGGGGAGTCCGCCGACTCCGAGGGTGGAGGTTTGGCTGGGGGGTCGCGCGCTCGCTCGACTACGGGAACGCTTTACTCGCTCGTGCGAGATTTTGAGGCGAGTCAGGGCGTACAGGATCGTGGAGGAGGCGGAGCGTTTGGTGGACGGGATTGGCGGCATAGGTTTGGGCTGGCGAGTCGTGGTTATGGCTGAAGATTGGGAGGGCGCGGGAGTGGGGTAGTAGACTGGTGAGCGAGCTGGGGTGCGAGATGGTGAGACGATTGAGAGGGGGGTGATGGAGGGTGGTGGGGGGATGAAATGGAGAGGGGATAATTTGCGGGGAGGGTCTTGAGGAACTATTGGTGGCGCTAAATTGGTATTGGAGGTGGTAGTATAATCTTTATCATGGTTTGCGGTTGAAGTGGTTGAGCCTGATGGCGTGCTCTTGTGGTTATGAATATGAATCATAGTAGGATGTTGTACTCGTTTTGATCTCGAGTTTGGGAGTCGGGAATCCCGGAATTGGTGCCGGTATGACGTTGCTTGACTTATATCGCCCGTTGTTACGGAGGCTGCTGAATGCTGATGCCGCCGCCGTCGATAGTAAATATACGCCAGGATGAGAATGGGGATAATGGCGAGTGATATGAGTGAAAAGCCGATTTTCGATGTTTTCGACCCTGTATCAGTTGGCTCCGAAGATACACCAGAAGTATCGGTAACCACAGTAGGAGCTCGGGCATCTGGCTCCAGGTCAAGCGGTTTGAAGGAGGCTTCGACAGACTGAGTTACTAGATGGTTGTCAGCCAGGGGGGAATTCCCATAAAATGAATCAGCAGCAAACATACTCGGTCTTGCACCGATTGCTTCAGCCAGCAGCGCCGTCCAAATCCCGAAAACCAATAGACCGCACCATTCTCCCGAGTCGTTCCTTGAAGCCCATCGTCGCCGAGAATACGCAAATCCTAATCGTAGCGACATCCCATCACTGATGTCGACAGTGTGCGTATCCAAGCGTCGGCTCCTCCACCAGGTACCGTACAACACAGAACACACGAAATGGATCCCTGATGTCGAGTTCCCCAATATCAGCCTCCAGTACCTGTACCGTTCGAAGTCCCGAATTGCGAAAAGGCGAGAAATGCGATCAGTTCATCCCCCACTTCATCCGCGCGCGGGCTCTGGCTCATTTAGTACTCTTTTCTCCCAGCCACAGCGCAGCCGCGCCTGTCGCCTACCTACAACAGTCAACCGCTGGACTAGTCGATTTTTAAGACACAGTAATGACCATTAATCCTTCCCACTACATAGAGTACATAGGTGTGGGAGGAGATTCGTGGGGTTATGACCACCCATACACCGGCATGTGTGTGTGCAGCAGCAGTTGTACAGTACCGAGCATGTTAACCCCCTCCCTTCCCTCGCACAACACCGCGCATCGGATATCCACTCCTCTTCTGCAGCCTGGAAGCCGGCGAAGCCTCGATATGCTGCTTTTTTTGGGGAATAGCCGCCCGACGCCTCGTCAGCAGTTACTAGGACTATACAAGTATGCAGGCACCGCCACGGATAGGAGTCTGCAACATAGTCGCAAGTGAAGACAAGGTGCTGACGGTGCAGAGCGACCGTGTTTCATGTTGCCAAAAACGTGGGAGTCTTTGACATGCAATTCGATTTGGTTCTCGGGTAAAGGAGCGATACTAGATAAACGTTTGGTAGAGAATGTAGATGCGGCTACATAGCCCGCGCTTTGCGCTGAGCCTGAGCCTACACTCTATCAAACATGTAGGAACATTAGGGCCTAATAAACTTGAACTCGCCATTCAACAAAAACACCACGATATCTCCACTCAACTCCGCCCCCCGGCCTTGCCGCACCATAACAGTAGTTCTCCTCAGATTCAGGTCTACTTGACTTGTTGTACTCCCCCTGAAGGACACCCGGGTGCGTAGCTTCAAAGAGGGGAGGTGACAGCAAATTTCCAAGTCGCAGTCCGTGAGTACCGGATGCAAGTGAATGTCAGCAAGAACGTGGCGCAGACCAGTGTTGATGATGATGTTCGGTAGAGTGGGACACCATCACCATACCGGTAACCCGGGCTCCTGTTAAAATGCAACACACACACATTGGTATCCAAGCAAGTTGATCACAATTATAATTTAAACACGTTCATTATCGGTCCTTGTTATACCTGATTATCAATGAAACGAGAAGTTGGTTTCAAAATTCCAACATTGCATGAGGGGCGCCAGACACAAACCTCTCCGGACATGACGCATCGAAATGCACCGTAATAACTTTTTTTGATTCCGAATCAAATTAGGGTTGCATAGCGAACAAACAGCAATGCACACGGTGACCCTGAGAATCGAATATGATCAAGCCCCGGGGAAATGAGTGCTTTTTCCCCCTCGTAATTTTCCCCTCTTCATGATGTCGCGATTCGGGAAGTTAGGCTGCCCCCTCATTTCTGGAGCCATCTGCGGCACAGACGAGAATTGAGTTGTTCTCATACACAAGGTCTAACAGAGCTCGAGAGATACTGGAGGATATAGCAGATACTGAGCCACGGATTTTGGGAGTGGAAGCGGGAGGACACAGACAAAATGCGGTTTTAAAGTGTTGCCGATTGTGTCAGTTTATGAACAACTAAATGTCGATATAATTATATTCATTCCCAAATGGGTGTATAGAGTACACTCTACCACTCCGGGGATTCCTTCTGAGCTACCAAAACCCAGGCAAGGTAGTAAACCGCAAAATCCCCAGTGGTTTTGGTTGTCGCCTTGTAATATTGTTTTGGTGGGGTAGTTGACCCGCCGCGACATGCGCACCACGTGAACAAGGTCTATAGATTCCTCCCGTCTTGTACCACGCCCCGCAGTTTCGATGGTAAGGAGGATGGACTCAGTTCATCAGGCTCCCCACTGCGTACGCATAGGAGCCGCATCGGTGTCTGTTTGGTAGACTGCATATTCACGGCTAGAATGGCTGGCTGGGTGGTTCTTTAAGACAAGCATGGTGCGATCTCACCAGTGCACATGTCTGCCAGGTAGAACTCGTAACGGTACGTTATTCTGTGGTCTAAACAGTGTGTACGTGATAAACCGATGAGGCTGAATCTGAATTATCCGATCTACTCCGAGTGAAAATTGGTGATTTAAGGCATCAAGTTGATCCAACACTTCATAGAACAGCATTGTAGGGACGTTCCTCATTCCACAACGATCCCCAGATGCCTGGATTTTTGTATAAACCACCTGAAGAAACTCTCACCCCCATCCCTCCATCCCATCCCTTCACCAACTCCATCACTGACTCACCCGCCCACAACCACTGGCATGCCTTATAGCGGTATATCCACCCCAACCGGCAGCGAGGCCTCAGACCGCGAGCCTGAGCCCTCACCCAAGCTCCCTCAAGACGGGCGCTGCGTCTTCACACCGACCTACGACAGTCGCTACAAAGTGCGCTGCTGCGACTGCAAACTAAAAACCTACTACACCTACATCTACGACCCATCGTTCGAGAAGCAACTCCGCCCGTACGAGATCCGATGCAAGAAGTGTCACCACAGCATTTGCGACAACTGCACTTGGAAGACGTATGCGCTCTACTGGGTCTGCTGGGCTTGCTCAAAGACGGTGCTGTTTTGTTGCAACGATGATGACCTTGTCAAGGCGGCGAAATACGGCTTGATCTACCCGGATACTTGTACCAGGTGTGGGTATTTCAGAGATCGTGCGTGTTGGGAGTGGGTCTGGAAGGTGGATGAGCATGAGGGGTACAATGGTTACTACTAATTTCATGGTCGATGGATAGAAAATTCGGCGCCTGAGTAGTTGGGTATCTTTACAAGGTTTTAGGTACTTGTAGGAGCGGGTGAGAGTTCTCAATGGCCTTTATGGGGAGGGATTCGAAAGTTACATGATTACGCATTGGGTTTAAAATCAATACCACTCTTAACCGGTTCACGTTTTTACTGCACATAGCACACTGGTGATAAATCACAAACCATTCTCCACTCCTGAACCTTTCAATAAATTCAGCCAGGCCTGATAAGTACTCCATCTTGTGCTCCCCCGCCCCCACCACCATGACACATACTCTACTCCACCAACGTTGTCTCACATCTCTTCGTCCCTTCCCAGCTCTCTCACCTCCAACAACATCTTGTATCGCCTAGCCCAAGTTTCCCCCCGCTCCAGACCGCTCTGGCCATCTCTCATCACCGCCGCTTCCAAACCACATCCCCCCACCCGCCCTCCCCAACTCCATACCCACACCCCTTACACAGCATCCCCGATTCCGTCCCTCCACCATCTCCTCCTCGCTTTCCGCCATTATCATCCTCCAACTCATTCTCGAGCCCACAGGCCCAGCACGCTCTCCACGCTGTCTCGATTGTGATCCGGGGATATGCGTCGGTTCTGCATCGGGGGCAGTGGGATCTCGCGCCGAAAACGGGGTGATGGTACGATTGGGACGCGTGGTCAATGGCCGTGTGGTCGCACCAGGTGCAGCGGAGGAGTTTGCGGGTGTTGTGGGGGGGTGTAGGGAGACAGGGTTTGGTGGTTGTGGGGGAGGGAGAGAGAGATGGTGAGTCGGAGGGAGAGACGGTGGGAGAGACGGAGGGGGAGGGAGAGAACATGGTGAGAGTGTTTGATCCGGAGGTTTGAAGGTTGTGGGACGATGGAGAGTATGATATCAGAGGAGGAGGAAGAGAAGTGGGAGGAGGTTGTGAGAGTTTGGAAGAGAAAATAAATGCTGAATGAGGGTTTCGACGGGTTTGTAGAGACAGTTTTATCCTTGAATTCGGACAACGCGAATACAGATACACACCGTCACAAGCGGGGGGTTTATAGATATCGGAAGACCAAAACCGAGACTCCAGCTATAGATCTCTTATATTGCTTACTCGTCAGCCACAGTGTCAAAAGCAAGCTTGGAAAACGTTTTTGTCAGGGTTTGCCTGTGTGACGTTAATAATGATGTGGTGAGATCATAGGGATCGATCGTCTTGTCACGCAGGGTTCCAGGGATGATGGATGATGATATTACCGGTGGCGGCTTTCGCGGGTAAATAGACGCTGAGAAGTGAGGTCGATCAAGCTAGATACTCTATTGTCAGACTAAATTGTGGTAGAACATATACAGCCATCTATGATCCGCAGGCTTAACGCCTACAAACACCCAATCTACCGTCTACATCCCACTTTTGCCCACCACAATTTTCCCATCATATTATATGCGCTCCAAACACATCCCCAATACTCAACCTCATCTCCCCCTCCCCCACGTTCCCCACCTCGGCACTCCAACTACTCCTCCAATCTGGCTTCACTCCCTCCTCGATATCCCAGCCCCTCCCCTCCACCACAGCTGCCAAACTCCCCCACCACGCGCCCTCCCCATCCTCCACCCTTTCCTCCAACGGCATCCCATACCCCGACATCCTCCCATCATACCTATGATCCCTAATCGTGGCATGCAACCTGTTCCGCGTTTTCACCGCCCACGACCCCGCCGATTCCAGTGTCAACACCCTCCGGTGCTTCCCCTTACGTTCATTCGAGGTGTTCAAATTCTCGGAAAAGGATACCGCGGATTGAACACTCCCCACTGAGTGTCTCCACGGAGTATTGGTATGTAGTGGCAGGGGCACCGATAAGCTCGTTACTGCATCCCCATCAGAACTATCTCCTGACCTGGAATCTGATGAGGATGGTGTGGACACTTCTCTCGAGCCTGATCGTAGAGTCGACCAAGACAGGGAAGGTGCAAGAAGGTCGGGGAGGGTTAGCCACCATGATCTTGTTCTGTCACCGGCGGGGGATGATATCCGCGGGATTGGTTTCCTGGGAGTGGCGTTACGGGTTTTGCTGATTGGAGGTGGAAGTGCGGAGAGCGGGCTGGAGACATTGGAGTGGGGGGATAACAGAGAAGGCGAGAGACCCGAGATGGTGAGTTCCAGGTGGAGGAGGGAGTTTTGGGTCTCCGAGCGCTTGTGGCGGAGGATGTCTTTTGGGAGGACACCGGAGCTTGGGCGGCGCCCGTGGCCAAAGGGGAAGGAGAGAAGACTGCTGTGCGAGACGTTGTCCGTGATGGGGGAGAAGTTGGGGTCGGTGCGGAAGCTGGCGGTGGTGCTGAGGGAGCGCTTGTGTTTGTGGAGGGGCTGATGGAGAATGACGTTGAGCTCGCGTTGGATAGGTGAGTCGTGGCCAACGATGAGGGAAATAATGGTGGGAGAGAGGATTGGTGAGCGGGTTGATTCATGAGCTTCTGATGTTTCGAGTGCGAACGGGCAAGTCATCCCCGGAGGCATGGGAAACTGTCCTGGCCGTACAGAGAGAATGGTCTTTGGACTAGGTGAGGGGAAGAGTGCGGATGATGCTGTTTGTGGAGGACTGGTACTGCCAGTGTTGAAACTGTTGGAGGAGGCGGAAGGTGGAACCATATCAACTGGAATCATTCCAACAGTGTATCGATATGGTGTTGGTGGTGGATCTTGCATCGGCATCAGCGCATGAGTATTAATAGAGCTAGTGGTGTTGAATGCCGTCGATCCGGTCACGGATGGCGCTGGACAAGCCGGAAGATCTTTGTAAACGACGAAATCCGATCTCGGCCTGATAAACTGGGAGAACTCAAACCGAGCACTCGTGTCCGGTTGTCGTCGATCATATTTTGTCTCCGGCAGCTGCGAGATACGTAAAATCCGTTTTCCCATCGATTTTGGAGAAGTTGGATATAGACGCGAATCATCCAAAATTGGTTCAGACCCAGCTGCTGGTACTGTGACGGATACCGAATCACCCAACCACAACTTCAACCTTGGAAGCGAAGCACGCATTTTACCCCGTTTTACGGATTTTCCGGCTTGGGAGTCTCGTCTGTCCTTGTGACGCCCATCTTCACCATAATCTCCGCCAACAGGATTCGTCATCCACGGCACCTTCAACCGCACTGGCGGTAATGGCGGCGGACTCAGTGTGATTCCTCTCGTGTTGGAATCATTCCGAAATTCATTCCCATGGTTCCAATAGTACTCCCCCAGCATCCCACTTATCCCTCGCGGATATGGCGCCGGTCTTGATTGCCCTTTCTTACAGTCCATCCTCGCGAGAAGGCTCTTTTCCAAATCCACATCACCACTACCAGTCCTGTAACTTCGTCGGCTTGTTGTACCGCTGCTACGGCTCCGACGGGAACTTGTAATGCAGGGGAACCCGATATATCTCTTCATCACCCACAGCGCCAGGCCAACCAGTAGTGCTCCGCCGATAAATGATGCAATGATGATAAGTGCAGTTGTTTCCGTGTCCAGGCCCGAGTCCGTACATGTGCTTTTCAAGTTACGCTCCGAGTCAGTTGTGGATGATTTGGAGACGGTGATGTATTGTGGTTCGACGAATAGCCGTGATGTTTCGCCGCTGACGCCGTTGTAGCTTTGGCCGATGGGGATACAGAAGGATTCGAAGGTTGAACCGCATTCATAACCACTAGAAAAAATCAGTGCATTCTCCAAGAGAGCAAAGGGATAGCCATGGAGTGGGGACTCGCGATGGACAACATTTCCTCCCCAACCCTTTCTGCTGTTCATTGATATATCCGATTTTCATACTCCACAGTTTGCACACATCTCCCTTGTTGAATGTATTCACATTGTCGCAGCGGAAGAAGTTAGCGGGACATTCAATGTCGTGTGTTCGCGCTTTGATTTCTTCGTCGGTGAAAGTGCGGTCCGCGTTGTGAAAGACATATGAAATCTGTTCCGTGGTTGCCGTAGGGGCTGGGTCTTCTGTATTTGGCGAAACAGTGTTTGCTGGAGTTGGTTGAATGGTAGAGACAGACATGCTTCACGCAAAGTGTTGAAGAGGTGATAAGTCGAGGAAACCGTGAGAACTCAGAGATCAGACGTATTGATGTGGGTAGTTCGGTGCTACCATACGCAAGGTGTAATGGACAGATGAGGTTTGAAGAATCCGGGCTGAGCGAATAGCCGAACAGTACTCACTTTTCATACTTCCTGTTCATGGATGTTCGTTTCGCGTTGGTGAGACTTTCCTTTTACGTGTTGACTGTTCGTGTTTTCTGTGGTGGCTGATCGAGTTCTCTAAAGGCGAGGGATTGGTCCGAAGTGCGACGCGGAGGATGATGGGTCGATGCGAACGCCGCAGAGGAGATGAGTAAAGGATTCTAGAAACATCATTCCGGGTAGCGAACGATATGAGTTCAAAATGTGGTAATCTCTGGCATGCACGCTGCCATAACGGACGATAGAGATCTACAAATCAGTGCACGTGGGCAGGGTAGCTTGCGTTCAGAAGATCCAGGGACAGGAGAATTCACGATAACCTTTTGGCATTCACACCGATTAGGCATGGGATTCCATTGTACAATAAACTCGTGGCCACAATCTACCGGTACTCAATTCCAGTGCAAAAATAAAATACATCAATGAACGGATACGTTTATATCAGTCATGAGAGTTTATTCCCATCTTACATGGCCGTTGCGCCATTCACTTGCTTCACCGCGCCCCCAGGGCCCTTATCGTCCATCTCCAAACTCTGTCTCTTCACGCCCTTCTCCATATCCGCAGCCCACAGGGCAGCACCGACCGTGTTTGTGTACAAAAAGAAGATATTCGCCGCCGGAATCATTTGCAGCAGCATCGCGACTGTACCAAACGCCAGATACGCGGGCTTCCGTTGGTCGATGAAATCCTTCCTTTGCGAATTCTTGAACGCCTTGAGCTGGAAGTAGCGCGCGTGGTATCCAGGGCCTTGCTTCCGACCTTGGATGAAGATGAACATGACGGTACCGATGACCGGGATGAAGTTGAGTGGGAGGTAAAGGAAGTATTGGATGATTGCTTGGGGAGTGAATTTTCTGAAAGGTCTAAAAATATGTGAGAATCGGCGCCTGGTGAGATGGGAATGTTGACATACCGCTTCAGCGCCTTTCCGAGCCTTCCTACACCGCCACCAGTCGGCTTCAGTTCGCGGCCTTGCGAGACAAGTCGCATACAGTCTTCTTCAACAAGCACGCCGTCAAATACATCCGTCAACGCATCATCAACGATAAAGTTCCGACTCAGCGCCGTGATGATTGCCGCCGATTCCGAAAGCACGAGCGCGATTGTTGAGATGAACGCGAGCGGGCCGTTCACGAATGTGAGGAGGATTGATTGTGGCACATAACTGTGCTAGAGGTTAGTCCTCCGTCTTCCCAAGCTGGATCAATGGGACCCTACGTAAACGCGAACATGGTCGCAATCACACCTACTGAGAGTCCCGCCATAGGCGCCAATTTCGACGTGAGGGGTTTCCATAGAGAACGATGGCGCAGAAAGTAGATGATGCCCTGGATGGGGTAGAGATAGGTCTTTGAGCGGAGGGAGGCATCGGCGAGAGCGCGGATTCCTTTGGCTTCGGCTTTGGCGGTGTCGACGACTTTGTCTTTGATGGGCATTATGTTGGTGAAGATGGGTATTTCGAACGATGCTGAATAAGTTGAAGAGTGCTTTGTCGATGGGGTGAATGCGAGGAGATGTGAGTTTGCGATGGGTTGCGATGGATGGAGTGCTGCGACATGATATTGCGGATGGTGATGATACGTCATCGGCGGATCATGATGCGATCTCACCTGCCAGGCACCTTGATTGACCACCATTCAGGCCGGATCAGGAAAAAAAATGATCTTTAGTGGTCAGGCATTGTTTTCCGATAGGTAGTTATTTCAGTTCATGTGGATTAGTGGGCAATTGTGTCATTATGATATCCCTGATACTCCAGACATCGAAGATCCATCTCCAGAGGCATTAAGATTGAATGATCCGACATCAATCAACCATCTCACCATACCAACCGACATGAGAAACCAGGTCCGTCAGGTCCGTGTTTGACTCTTCTCCATGTACTCGTTCTGATCCCTTCACATCGACACACCACCCTCACCTTCGTAGACCCTCAGGCACTCTACACCAGCACAAGTGGTCCAGAATTACAGATAGAATGATAATACTAATCGATGAGACGAGAATCAACCTCCATTCTCCCCATATTTCGAGCTCTCTCGACCGATAGTCCTAGTAAGTATACGATAAAAGTAAACCCACCTCATGAGCTCAAGTTGCCCCCTCCCCGGGCCCCGGCTACCGCTCCGCTGGTATAACCCCAAGGCGAGGAAGAAATGGATACCCACAGGAGCAGCAGCATAAGGGGAAGCAATAAACCACTGTTTTCCATCCTCACGCCTCACGCATTCAAGCCTCAGGCGCCCCAGTACTCTATTCTACATATAACATCCTTAGCTTAGACTATTCCTTCCTTCTTTTCATCCTTTGTTTCTTTTCTTGCTTTCTTCACCGTTTTCCCCTTCAAAGCAACGAATCACGAATCTCTACACCGTCCAGCTGTTTGAACTCTCCGAGCAACACTTTCCTCCACCAGCCTAAGAACACGGATAAGTCGTTCATATTGTCCACATCAGCGTCAAGGAACCCCTTCAGGAGAACTGAACACCCATACGACGAACCTCAACCTCACCATATCACCGTCACCGCTATCCTCCCACGGATTCACCCCAAAATGTCGCCAGACGCTCGGAAAAAGTACGAATTTCCCGTTCCATGACTGTTCAATTCCTACATACTCATTCACATCTGCTCATCCGCTAACGCGCCACCTGCAACGGTGAACACAATAACTGGATTCAAGCTGGATGGCTGCGACCCCAGAAACCCGAAGTGCGGCTACGCAAATAAGGGCGGCTTAGACTTGGGTCTTCAACCACCACAAGTAACCTGAAGATCGATGAGAAGGGTAGTGAGGAGAGGACGAGAGAGGCCGGGGAAAAGAGTGGTAGTGGGGGTGAGAGAGAGGTCGGGGAGCTGTGTTTACGAGAGCTGGAGGGTTGGCTGGGAGAGTATGGAAAACGGAATGTAGGGGAACAAGGGGATGGTGAAGAGGACGAGGAGGAGGAATACTTCAGTGCTCATTGCGATGAAGCATATAATGACAACGAGAAGAAGTAGAAAAACTAGGTAGTAAACATCGTGCATATGTCCTCACCCCACACCCCCAGCATCTCAACATCAACATTAAAACGACTTCGTCCCGCCCAACACTCTCGACATAAACTCTAACTTCCACCTGCGCTCTCTCACCCCCGCTCTCGGCCCCTTCTCAACCTCAAGCGCGCCACTCCCTGGCCAATCCCAAAAGCATCCCCACTCCCTTACGATCTTCTCACATCCAAAGTAATCCGCCAGGAGCACAATATCAAAGCACTTATCAAAATTCCACTGCACCCCCCCTCCGCCTCTTGGGCACTGGTAGAGGGAATGCATCAACTTCAGTATCACACGGATGCTGGGCTGCGTGGAGTCTTCGATGGCGATGGTCAACGGGAAAGGCGTGTTTTGGGTCAGCGGATCAAGAAGGTGCGCTTGGTAGCGGACTGATTCGGAGGAGTGGAAGGCTGTTTTCAAGATGGCGGCGAAGAAGGGGGAGCAGGTCGTGAGACGGGTTGAGAGGACGCGGTAGATATGGGGGCCGTCAGAGGCGTCGACACGGAGGTTGATGTCGCCGTGATCGTGAAGGGTTTCGTAGGGGATCGCGGGGGTTGTGGGGTGTGTGCGTTGACGTTTGGTGGTGGGTTCGCTCATGGCGATGTTTGGTGGGTGGCTGTGGGGGAGCCGGTAGGAGGAGGAGGGTCGATGGAGGAGAGTTATTGAAGGAGTGTTTCTGGAATAGAAACGGTGGATGTCGATGGTGAAGGAGATAAAAGGTTACAAGAGGAGAGGGTTCATGGCAGTCGCTGCTAGAAAGGTCGCAGTGAGTGTGGTGTGGAATGGAATCATTGGGCAGATCATAATTAAGGTTCAAACCCCCTTCCAGTCAGTAGAAAGTCCGATCATGGTGTTGTGGGTTTATAGACATGCTGTCTACATCTATCATCCTTGTGGACTTCACGTTCAAGTTGCTGAAACAGTCGGAGAGCGAGGGGAACATGGAAAAGTGTGCTCTCTATCATCTTTTTGGTTCGTTCGTCAGATTTTCTTAGGACAGTTTCTGGAACTTCTCTATTTTGCCACCCAGTTCGTGATGCTCACGGTCAACGTTGTGGCAGTGAAGTTGAGCAAACCACAATTCCTCACAATCAGTACTCTACAATTTCCAAGTTAAAACCTCAACCCAGACCACAGCGACTTCCAACTACATTCCTTCCACCAATCCAAATCACCCGTGCATCAACATGTTTCCCCAGATGCAACCATACACAATAAAAACAGAAAAACAAAAACAGAAAGCCCAAACTCCCGCTTATGATTACCTCGCAATACACAATTACCCCACAAAACACCTTTACCACAACATAACCATTACTCACATCTTACAACAAACTTTCCCATTGATCCAATCCCTTCTTCTCCTCCAACTTCTTCTGCGGCTGCAACGTTTGTCCCCACTGGGGTGGTTGCTGTGGTTGTAAAGGCTGTAGTGGTTGCATCATGCTATTCATGCTCATACCGTTAGCTCCACCCCCAAGACTCAACCCTCCAAACTGTTGTTTCATCCCCCCGAATGCTGCGGTGTTTGATGACGGTGGTGGTGGTATGCCAAACGCACTTCCGCCAATATTTCCTCCCAAACCTCCCAAACCAGCAAGTGTGTTGTTGGTAGAGTTGCCTCGATTCGCGCTTGGGGGTGGCGGTATCGTGAAGCCAGCGAATTCCGCGTTGCTGGACGTAACAGGAGGAGCCGCGACCTGTGTGCGACCGTACAGGATCGTGGTGTGGCCGTTGGTGCCACTGTTGGTAGATGTCGGACGATTCATAGAGGCAGCTGAGGTAGCAGATGTTGATGGTGTTAGTGCTGGACGGGAGTTGGAGAAGGAGGAGGAGTTGGAGGGGAATGATGGTTTCTTTGTGGCGGATGACCAGTCGATGGAGGTTGAGGGTTGCGCCTGTTGCGCTGTCTGCTGGGCCTTTAACCCGGTGGTTGATCCAAATCCGAGACCTGGTTTGTTGGGTTGCAGGGCTGAGAGTGATGGTGATGATGATAGATTGCTGCTTTGTCGTTCCGCGTTGGGGCTTGGAGTTGACCAACTGAATTTGGGAGCGTTGGCGGTGGATAGAGTTGGTCTCGGTGATGAGGTGCAAGACCCTCCTACGCCGCTACTGGGATGGCTCCACTCAAATCCATCAGTGGGGCGGACATTGTCAGGCCCTTTCTTGCCCAGTACGAGAGCTTCAAAATCATCGGTCGGGGCCGGGCTTGAACCACGGTTGCCGAGAGGGCCGAAGCTGAGGAAGTCACCTGCTGAAGACGGGTTTCCACTTGGCGTAGAGGAGTTGAGTTCGCTAAGTTTCCGGATTTGCTCGGATTCGATTTTGGTGGATAAGGCTTTGATGGTTGCCATGAAGGATTTGAACTGAAGGAAACGCGTCAGTGATAGTCGGAAGGAGCCCATGTAAGAAAGCTCACCTGTTCGAGATTTATCAATGGACCAAAGCTCATAGTCCACAGTGTTGGAAGAACCTCCATTGCTACCACTTCCCGATCACATGTCTTTCCGATCTCTGCAAAGACTGCCAGTGCTTCCATCATTACCGCCGGCTCCTTGGTTTTAATCCCCTTCAACAGCGGAATGACCTTTTCTTGGATCGTGTATTTGTCCAAAACCGGCGCATCCTCTTTTTTGTTGGCCGCAGATAAAGGGATCCCATCCAGCCCATCAGATGCTTGAGAAAATGATACAGTTCCTCCACACAAAACACGGAATGCTTCCAACCCACGAATCTTGATCCCAAGGGAAGATGTTTTCGTGAATACGGAAGCAATAATGGGGAAGAAATCGTTCTTGAGTGTTGGGAAATCCAATTTGGGGAGGATGACAGGGAGACTCCGAAGACCGAGATCCTGGAGTGAATGGGTTGGGGACTCCAAAGCCAGTTGAACCAGCGGGATAACATCGTCCTTGAACTCCAGCGCAGTAGTCTTTTGTTTGATAATCTCCAGTTTGTTCAGGATGACAATCAACCCGCCTTCTTGTCCAGCCATACGTTCTCTCTCAGCAGTCTTTGCTGCCGCTGTTTTCGGTTCCGACGAGCTGGTAGAAGCATTCAGAAATACCTCTTTTAGCCTCTTCAAAACCTTTTCTGAGAATATGCGGGGCTGTGCTGTCTCGACGATTAGGAACACATTAGGGAGGATTAGGGCAAGCAGTGAGCCATCACGCATTTCTTCCACCAGTCCAGGAAGAATCTTCTTCTCCAAGACCGACTTCGGGAACTGGGGTAGAATCTTTGGAAGGCCACGCATAAAAGCAGCCTTTTCGGATGGTGTCTTTGCTGGAAATGAATCGAGAAAGCGGAGAGTTGAAACCAGAATATTGTCGAAGTACTCTGATTCCTGAAAGCTACGAGCATTCATTCGGGTCGCTGGTCTCCGTGTGATGAGTTGTGGAAGGACCGAGCTGGTAACATGCCTTGGCATAGGACGCGAGGATAAAAAGTTATTAGACAGATTTGGAGTAGTTGACTGCGCTGATAATAGCCTTTGATACGTTGACGATGAATTATGAGTCTCAAGAGGCGACTTGTGTGGAGAATTGTAGAGTGTGACCATCATCAACCCCAGTGAGAAGAGGTCACAGGAGCAAGACAGTGTCCGGTCCAGCACAAAGTCCGGAGCTGCATAGTCCAGTGAGACTTGAACAAATGACGGTAATCTCGGGTCGTAATTTGGGGGTAGGTCTGGCTTGACATTATTTGTCGCGAATCCGAGGCCACAAATCTTCCAGTCCGACTGTCCATTACACCTTCATCAACACCACTCTTGGGTAATTTATAAATCCACTTACCTTTGCATTCACCATGACTGCCTCGGGCGTCAAATTCATGTGGATGAGATTTGCACTCTCGTGCAAGAACTCCAGAGCTTTTCCCAACTGTAGCAGTCCTTTCTGAATCTCCAACTCATCAATCTCTATCTCCCTCCTTTTCCTCCTCGCTTCATCAATCCTTCCGTATCGCCTGCTCCCACCCCTTCCGCCAGCCTCTTCTTCGTCTTTCTCCGCCAATAGGGTGGCCAGACTTCCTGTCACGGCCTCAGCGACAAATTGTAGCCCTCCTCTTGTCTCCTCCACAGGTTCCACAAGCTCCAGCACACACGGATGCCTCAACCTCGCCAGCATATTCGCTTCCTTCTTCAATCTCTCCACCACTTCCTCCTGGGCAGCCTTCAACCCATCGTTCCTTCGTGATGGAGCCGATAGCCCACCTGAGCTATTGTCTAGGATCTTCCTCTCAAAGACAAATATCGAGTATGCTTGCCCGGTCTTCTTGCGTTTGGCGTCGTAGATCTTCCATGCGCCGCAAGTAGAGGAGGGTGTCGGCGAGCGCTCGTAGCCAGAGTTGATTGCGCTCGCTGCGAAGGACTTGAGAGCGCCAGAGAACATTGAAACGATGAGGTGTTAAAGAGTGACGGAGGGGGGCGGGAGCATTGAGTAATTCGGCCGGGAGGATGTTTAATGGGTTTCGGGAGTTGTGTCGCCGTCAGTGTCGTTGAATCAGGGTGGAGGGAGCTGAGGACAGAGTGAAACTTCAATCATGCTGTGGAGCAACAGAGCTCCACCCAAGCTCTCCCGTCCCACACCGGACAGATGACTTCGCTAACCTCCACCATCATCATATATCTTGTGATTCACTTTCTTTCTCACACTGAGTTTTCCCCAGATCTTTGGGGTTCTCTTTTATACAAACACTTTGAATTGACTTCCCAAGCTGCCACCCACCAGCCACCCTCAACGTGGCTGACTCATCCACCACCTCTGTTGGGATCCTCTCTAGCAACCTGCATCACTCCCCACCTAGACCACCTACCTCCCCCCAACCGCCACCTCCTCGGCCTCCGCTCCTCCACGGTACCCCCTTCCCCATCCCCCACCGTCGACCCTCGGTCCCCTCCATCGCCCCAACCACCCCCTCATCTCCACTCAATTCCGACCTTCACCATGCCCATCCTCACCACCTCGGCCAAGCGAGCCGCGACGTCTGCTGTAGCCTCCGCGCGCCCACAAATCACCCGCCGCTACATGGCTCACTACGATTCTCCATCTGGGCAGTGGTTGTTTGGGGTTCCGCCGGGCACGAGGACCAAGGAGGGCTGGGAAAATCTCTTTTACTTTGGCTTTGCGGGAAGCCTGGTGCTTGCATCTGTGGCGTATGCGTACAAGCCGGATAGCTCGTGAGTATCTCTTGGTCTTTTTTTTTTCAACAAAAAGGGATGCACGATTGGAGGAATGGAAAGTCATTGTGAGTGGGACCGTGAAAATGGTACTTGGGACGAAATGAAAGAAGAATACACGATTGTCGAGCATCAGAATTAGTGGAAATTATGCAGAAATGCTGATAGTCACACTTTTCCAGTATCCAAACATGGGCTCTTGAGGAGGCCCGGCGCAGGCTTGAGAGCGAGGGCATCATCCCCGACTCCACTAAGCCCATCAAAATCACCGAAGCTCTCAACACTGTGAGCAACAAATAGATGCATCGAGCCCCGACATGCACCAAAGACGGCGACAACGTTTTCTTTTCATGAAAAGAATAGCTTCCTAAACCGATTCTATATCTTCCTTAGACAACGATGTGAAACGATGAACAAAAAAAAAGGTCGGAAATAAACGAATTATACATATTACAGAGTGTGAATGGGCGGGTACTGTGTCTGTGTGAAGGAGGCGTTGATGCGTTGATGCGTTGATGCGTTTTATGTGTTGACGTATTGTTCGTGTTAGTTGGCGTGCTGTTGAAGATGGGATGGTTTGGTCTGGGTTTCCTTTATTGGTGTGTTTTTTCTGCCTGTCTTTCTTTTTTTTTTTCGTTGCGTGTGATTTTTTTTTTGATTTTTTTTTTTTGCTTTTTGCGGTTGTCGTTGCGACGAGGCGTGTTGTTTTGGTATTTCAGTATTCCATGATATGCTATAGAGGTACATATCTGTTACTGATAGTCAGAGTCGTGCTTTTTTTATTTTTCACTGATCCTATGTGTTGGTCTTCCTCCAAACGTCATAGAAAATTGGGAATATCTCAAAACCGAGCAGCGTGGAAGCGTCGTAACCATTCGTCACGATGTTCCTTGAGCAATCGACAACTCTTCAGCTTCGACTTCAACAATGTCACAGCCTACCAAGGCAGGTACTAGTACCTACCTGGACACTCCTGAGGGACCCGAAGAGCTGCCATCAATGACATCACTAACTAGCCTCCTGGTAGCCGAGCGGCAAGCGGCAAACGGAACCACCCGCTCCTACCGTCCCTATCACACGCATCATCAAGGGCTGAGAGTCCCTTATATACAACTCCGAAGGCCTCCAATCCAGACGAGGGTAATGCAGATCACCGTGTTGATGTTGATTGCGACAGAAATGGGTGGTTTATCAAAGCATCATACGAATAACCTTCAAAATAGAGTTTTTTAGGTCCATCCTCCCAGTCCCCACCCATCACCCAAGCGGCCCCACCAACCTGTGCAACAATCACAAAACTATTTGGACAGGGACCTTGAACACCACACTTGCATCCCCCATCAACGCATGATGACCGTTTGCGGAATCGTCACATCGTATCGTGCAACATTAGTAACCCACGCCTGCTCGATCCAAACGTCAAAACCACATCGATATATGCCACAAAAAACTGTTTCGTTGAGAAAACCTTCCGCTCGCCAGAGAGTAAGGGAATGTCGTATTTTTCAGCATCCACCAGGCCCCGCATTTCTCGTTCGAGCGCTTTTGATAAGAGTGGGGAAATGTCCATTTGTTTACTTTCTGTGGTGCACCACCCGTCCGAGAGTTCGAATAATTCTTGAAGGCTGACAACTTGTAAGGCCTGGGCGACGTCTTTGAAGAATTTGGGGGTGGAGATCATCGCTCATACAAGATCATGGGCATCAGAGTTGTCGGTCAAAGTCGCATTCAACAGCAGAGAACATTTGTTCATTATCTTCATGCCTTTGACGGTGTAAGTAACACGAGCCTTCTGCCGTGCGGTGTGAAATCCGTTACACAGCCTGACGGCGTAATAGAGCTGTTTGGGGTGAGGAGCAGGTGTTGACTGGCCATACTTATACCAAGTTAACAGGCTTTGCTCCGGAATGATAATCTCAATCTCTTCAAGACATCCATCAACGTGTGCATAGATCTGAGCGACGTCGGATCCCAAACTCTGTGTGGGGGTAAAGTAATACCCATCCGGTTTCACCAGACTAATCGCATCCTTTAGAAGGCTCAACAAGGTTTCATACATCACAAGCCGTTCGAGGTTATATGTATATTTCCCTTTGCTTACCTCCTCTTTCTCCATGTACTCGCAGTGGTATTCTATGACTTTCCCGAAGCCCAACCCGCGACTCATGGCCCATTCACCTTCAACAATACTTGACAGCAGGTCAGGAGCTCGGGAAAGGACACGGATGTCCTCTCTCGTTTATTCCCACTAGTTGGTTCCTCCTCCTTGTCGTCGTCATCTGATATAAAAGTTCGAAGAAACTCTGGAAGACTATCCAGGTCTGCTGGAGAGAACTTCTTGTCACGATGAGTCTGAGGTGCTCGACTTGCGGAGACCGATGACGGATGTGATTCTCATTGTCGGTGATAAGCCTTGCTTGTCCTTGTGTGAAAACCCCTTGAGAAAATCTAGATCAAGGTCCCGTCCATGTTTGAGAAGGTCCGGAACGCTAATGACTTTTGGAGCGTTTATGCATGTTTGCATTCGGAATATTGAAGAACTAACAATTACATCTTTCCAAGGCTCCAGTGATTTTCGTGATGCCCCAAGCTGGTACTGGGGACGACGGTTGAGGACCTGGATAGCGGCGACATACACCGTAAGGAGTGTAAAAATCCCAATGAGGGCAGAGATCAATGATGCAACACCCCCCGCCCATTCGATGGCATGGACGTCGTCTTTGTAAGTTGAAGCCTGGCGGATAAGCGTGTTAGGAGCCATCCCATTCGCAGTTTCCATGTGAATGAATGATTAGGGATATAGGTGTTTCTTCGGGCTTGGGTCAATTGTGCAAACTTTGTGGAAACAGGTGGCCTAATGAGTTGTTAACTAGATGTTTGGGTTATCTGTCAAACAATGACACTTGCCGTGGTGAAATTTGGTCACGTATTGGTCGCCGTGTCGGACCGCCGATGCTTCAAGTTTTCGGGTGGAAATGGAGAAAAATGAACACCCAGTGGGTTCAAAAGTTCTTTTGAAGCTTTCAGAAAAGCGTCTGCACCGTAGTACTGATTCAGTTGCTTGTTAATTCCAGCTCTCATCAGCGCATATTAGATGATGCAGATGGCGGTCATACTGAAACGTGTAGAGCATCGCAAAGGATTCGACCCGAACATTTCCAGATTTGATATTCCGAAAACCAACTAATCCAGCCCCAGGTTGTGGTTAGCATTGTCGTAGCTCAGCTTTATTGGATCTGTAGTTCAGAGAGAGCCCCACCTTCATCACAGTGCACAATGAGGGAAAATCGAGATCATATCACATTAGTAACCGTAGAATCTCCGCGGAGATTTCCTTCTCATTCCTTCGATCAACCAAGCAAGGCCAAGAACCTATGTTTCGCCACGTTTGTGAGCAAACTATTCACATCAAAAGAAGCTGGCATGCCTTGTGATACGTTTTTTAACACTTGGTTGGCATCATCCACATCGCCAGCATTTGTTTCGAGACGAATTGCACAAATGTGCTTGCATGCCACAATGCCTTCCCCTCGTACGATTTCATATCTTCAAACGTTCAGATTCATGACGTGGGATTTCTAAGCAAAGCAACCACGCAACCACTCAAAGGTGTCTCTTATCTGATAGGTCTAATTCTTTTGGGGCTCTGTATCTACCGACGGTTCCTACTTAACAAAGCGTGATAAAACCAGTATAACAGTGCTGCTGATGTGGTGGTAACCACCTCCTACTACATCATCAGATACACGGTTATCTCTACAAACATTACGATTACATTGTGTCCTTCTGAGAAAACGATATGACAAATTCTATCAACCTCCTTATTTATGAGATAGGCGTTTCCGCCGATGCCCTAAGCAGTTCGGAGAACAATCCTGGCGTTGATGAATCTCACGCCAGACTTGAAACACTCATGGAGGCCAGAGAGCATACCCTGAATCGCTTGGGGACTATTAAACAGGTGAGCAAGTCATTGCCCCCCCCAATGAACCTGAATGAGCGAAGATTGAATCGTTTTATCTAGATTGTTGATATAGCGAGGGCTGTAACCGGCTCAAGTGAGAAGGTGCTTGAAACCCCAACACCATCTGCTGCTGGGCCATTTCAGGCGCCCGCCACTACTCCTCCACTAAACCTTCGAACAATCTTACGACAAACTTCGTTGAACGCCCCTCATCTCCACCACTTCTCTCCAGCCACCTCGACGACCCAGCAGATGTCCCATGTACCAGAAATTGAGCCGAATCCGGAACCCACAGTGACGACTGTGGAGACTATGGACCCAATCCACAGGCAATAGAGCCACAAGACAGAAGGGAACAATTCTTATCAGAAGATGATAGCGGGAGTATGGAGCCGGCTGATGCTGAGAGGAAGAACAGCCACTCCATCGACTTCACGATGCATGCCGAGGAGAATGGAGATGAAAGCGATAACGACTCACGAGCAAATACTATACGGGAACTAGGAAAATTATCCGCTCGCTACAACCGATGTCTGACGGCCGGCTTCGAATTGACGTAAGACCATCTTCACTGGATTCTTCTACAACCTCCCACTCCCGTCGCACATCTTTGTCTGAGGATTCTTGGCTGTCAAGTGACTCGAGTGGTATGTTTTTTATTCTATAGAAGGGATAATTGATCCCAAGTATCGGAATAGACCACTCTGAATCCCCGAACGCCACCCATATTACAACTCCACAAGTGGATACTCGTCCATCAACTCCGATCTCTCCAGCGCCTCCAAGACGTGCATACACTTGGCCAAATGGTCCAAAACAGTTTTCCCGAAAGGAATCTCCAGCAGCTCAAGAATGGCGGCGACAAAAGGAGCGCGATGGGTGCAAGAATGCCGCAATAGACGCATTAATGGACAAGGCTGGTTTAGAAGAGGTTAAGTGACGTATGTTGGATATCCGCGACAAGGTTGAGACATCCAAGCGACAGAAGGTGGACATATCCCGTCAGCGGTATAATTTTATTTTCCAAGGGAATCCTGAACCGGAAAGACCACGGTTGGACGAATATACGCAAAGTTCTTGCACTCTGTTGAAATCTTGGAGCGAGATACCTTATATGAGACCTCAGGAGCTAAACTCGCATCTGCTGGACCAGCGAACGCATTCAAACTTATTGCAGGGCTTGTTAATGACGGAGGTGGAGTCAATTTTGTCGACGAAACATACCAACTTGTGGCCGATCATGCCGGACCATTTGGTGGAGCTGTCCTTGACATCCTCCTGACTGAAATGGAGAATAAAATCGGTAAACTCGCCGTAATCTTTGCCGGCTATAAAAAGGAGATGGAGGCCTTTTTTGAGCATAATCCAGGCTTGTCTAGTCGTGTCCCGTACATCCTCAATTTTGAGGATATGGACGATGTCAGTCTTTGGACCATTATGTCGGACTTGATTGCGCAAAGGTATCATGGAAGAATGAACGTTAAACTTGGGATGTGCGGTCTCTACATGCGCATCCTTATTCGTCGTTTGGGGCGTGGACGAGGGATTCGTAAATGCTCGCTCGGTCGAGAACCTTCTTTAAAAGATTCAAGATCGATGGGCCCGCCGGTTGAAGAAAGAGAAAAAGAAAGATAAAGTTAAGCTCGAAAACTCGGAGAGCGAACCGGATATCTTTTTATTCACAAAGGAAAACTTAATAGGGCCAAAATCCGAGGAAGCTTTCAAGAGCGAAGCCTGGCTCCAGCTCAAGTCCATGATTGGGCTTGATGAGGTCAAGGTAGCGGCAAGGTGCATGATAGATATGATCACCACAAATTATTACCGTGAACTGGCTGAGCTAAATCCGTTCAAGTGTTCGCTTAATCAGGTGTTCTGCGGAGCTCCTGGGACCGGAAAGATGACGGTAGCCACACTGTATGGCCATATCCTCGCAGATATCGGGCTTTTGAGTAGCGGTGAAAGTAGTTTGATGACCCTCATCAGGGCCCTTAGTTCGTTGCTAACCACCAATAGTGATAGTAAAAAATCCCTACGATTTCATCGGCCAGTGCCTGGGGAAGTCCGAAGCGAAGACTCAAGCGATTCTCCGAGCTTCACTTGAAAAGTTCTCATCGTTGATGAAGCTTACATGTTAGGAACTGGCCCATCCAAAACCGGGGCGAGTGAACAGGACAGCTACTAAACCGCCGTACTTGACACGATTGTAGCAGAGGTGCAAGGTGTTCCAGGGGATAACCGATGCGTTCTTTTTCTTGGCTATGAAGAACGTATCATGGCTATGTTTCAAGCAGTCAATCCGGGTCTTGCGCGGAGATTCGCCATTGAGAACCGCTTTCGATTTCAGGACTACACTGTCTCTCAGCTGATGAATATTTTGAATCTCAAAGTCAGCCAGCAGCACTTGAAACCCACCACTTCAGCACTTGCAGTCGCCGAGATGACGTTCGTCCGCGAGAAAATGAGACCGAACTTTTCCAACGGTGGCGATGTCGATAACCTCCTCCAAAAAAGCCATAGTAAGTTTCCAAAAACGTCAGTCTCATATCCAGGATATCAGCAAACGGGAGTGGACTGGGGATCTAAAACCGGAAGATTTTGACCCAAACTATGCTCGTGTTGAGAACACGGTTTCAAGCTGCAGGAGCCGACTGGAAGGGAAGGTTACTGAAAATACCATCCCGATATTTGAAGGTACCTTAAAGGTGCCCAGCGCGCTCAAAAATTTGGCAGAGACCCATGAAACGTTGTGCCGACCAACCTTGTGTTCGCTGGTACTTCAGGTAAGGTCAATTGTGATTCTGTTTATCCTGAACGACGGATTCTGTGTTCTAACTAAATTTCAGGTACTGGGAAAAGTACCACTGCACGGTTGATGGGCGAAATTTACTACGACTTGGGCTTTCTCGCTACAACAGACGTCATCGATTGTAAGGCTACGGACCTTATTGGGAGATACGTTGGCCATACGGCCCCACAAACTCAAGCCCTCATGAAAAGTGCATTCGGGAAAGTATTATTTGTGGACGAAGCTTATCGACTTTTGGAAGGCCAATACGCCATTGAAGTGGTCAACGAGCTCATCACTTTTCTGGGGTCTCCAGAGTATGCGCGGCAAATGGTTGTCATTTTGGCTGGATACCCGCGAATGCAACCGATATCCTCCGTTTGGCTGGTGCAATGGAAAATGTGGCAATGAAGATCGCCAAAAATTCCGGCACCACAAATCTTTCAATCACAGTTGATCAAGCCAAGGAATGCCTGAAGGGTCTGACCCAGGAACATCATTCCAGAAATGGCGGGGGAAGTGAAGTGACGAGAACAATAGTACCACAGTCATCTAAAACTCCAGAAAAACGATCTACGAAAGATCATGAACAAGACTCTCGTCGTCTCCCATCGCAATCTGCCAATACCTCTGACCTGCCAGAAGAAGTTGCAACATCGCCTGCATCTGCTTCAGCCCCGATATTTCACTGCAGCACCAGTACGGTGACCAACTCCACACCTTCTCCTCACAGTGGATCGGCTCCCGCAATATTCCGCAAGGCTGAGAGAGCCCATATCAACGCAGCATCACACTCTGCTCCAGATGATATATTGGCCACGGAAACTCAAAAGATCACGAGAACTACATAGGAGAATCTTCTGAGCACATGAACAACTCAGGCCCCCGAGCCACTGCGTCAAAACCCTCCGTAAAGATGGGAGACCAACAAAGCTTCACGAAAGAAGAGAGTTTGCTCTTTACCGAAAATCCTCAGGAAGACACGAGCCCTTCACCAGAAGCTATCAACATCATGATCACGGAAGCAGTCTCCGGAAGCATAGATATCCAAAAAGCATGAAAAAGAAAGTGGACAAGCGCATCCAAGCACTGACAGCACAGAAGCATGGTAAAGGGTGTTGTGTGAAAGGTTTTGTGGAGCAGTCTGACGGAAGTTATGTTTGTGAGGGAGGAGAGCACTCCCTCCCTCCTGACTCGTGATGAGTTGTGGTTGGGGTTGATATGCTTCTTTCTTTTGGAGAGACTTGACTCGTCGGGGCTCATTGAATTATTCCAACGCCTTTCTCGCTTGTACTTTTCCCTAAATCAGCGTGGCCATGACACCAGTGCTTGCCAGGTATCACCGCATCTCTTTCTCTTTCTTACTTGGATTTTCTCTTATACCAGCCTACTTGATTTCCGAGTCCTTCATTACCGCGTTTCCTTTCTCTGAATCTCTCACGAGTCAGCATTGCATGCACCCATACTTCCTTTTCCTTCGGTTGTTATATCTTTCATTATATTCTCGGCTTTAGCTATCGCTCGTTAGGCACTTTCCTTCCTCAGGTTGACAACTATCTAGTTGACTTCAAGATAAGCTGTATGTTAAAAAATTATCACCGAGACCTAACGTAACTTTTCCCAAGCGGGCGCGGAGAAGCTGGCAGAAGGGTTTGCTGTACTTATCCGAGACTCTCTCATCCCGAAGTCGTGTAAAATCCATCGACCAAATCATTATCATTGTGATACATACACTAGTATAACCATTTATCATTTATGTGTAAAGGTACGGTAGTCTAGCAGGTACTAAATCAGGGGCAAGGACTCGGAGTCGTAACTTTCAAGCAACAAACCCCAACAACGGAGGTACAATACTGTAGTTAAAACGAAAGAAACCCACAAGAAGCACAACAATTCATTCATCATTGAACCAAAAGAATAAACGCGAGTTCCTCAACAACCAGAAGCTACCAACAAAAAAAGAAAAGAAAAGAAAAGAAAAGAAACAGAGACATGGAAAGAAAAGCAACCCCGGTACAATTGCGCCATAATAAGCAGTCTACCTCCATCCACCGCCGCGGACACGGCCTTCCTCCCGAAACAACAATACATACCGTACCCCTCCGCACCACCATTATCATGTAAACACTATAATTATAACCATCCACATCTTTCCCTTGCCCCCACTTCATCATCCTCACCTACTCATCCTCCGCCAATCCCTTCCCAAACCTGCGTTCCTCCCCTGACCACTTCACTCTCACCGCCTCTCTCCTCTCGGCCCACGCATTCACAAACTTCCACAACTCAGTATCGGCCATACACCATGCCTCAACGGCTCTACACACCGCATTGCCCTCACACTTCCCCACAACCTTCACCGCATCCGCCAACTTCACCGTATCTTTCTTCTCCACCGGCGGCAGCGTCAACTTCAACTCCTTTTCCTCCGGCAGCGTAAACCCAAGCGCCCACTCAACATCCCGAAACCCGGTGGTCTCGGTTCCCCAGAACCCGGTTCTCGCCTCTTGGGGCGGCGAGACGACGACTTCCTTCATTTTGACGACGCGCGGCTGAGGCCCGACGTGGTGGTTGTCGAAGGCCTCGTCAGTGACTTTCAGCACCCAGGGGTCACGCGTGAGTTTGCGGCGGATGAAACGGATGGCGCGGTCTTTGCGGGAGTTCGAGAGCGAGAGGTCTGTCGTCGTGAGTTGGACCGTTGTAAACGGGTGTGGGACGAGGCCGATCAGGAAGGTGGTGGAGGAGTTTTGGTAGTGTGGCCGCGAGGAGATGGCGAGACGTTTGTTGCACGGTGTGCAGGATGGGTTGTTGGGAGGGCAGCTGATGGGGATTGGGGAGTTGGTCGGGCAGTTGGCGAGACGGTGCGCGAGGGTTACGGCGGGTTGGTTGACGGCATTGAGGCGCCCTGCGAAGGGGGCCAGGTACTCGATGCCGTCGGAGTAGAAGCTGAGGAAGGTGGCGTGGAGGTGAGCGTTGATGAGCTCGGGGAGTTTGGAGGGCTCGAGGTTGCCGTAGAGTTTAGAGACTGAGGCGGGGGTGTAGTCGGCAAGGCCTTTGGGGAAGGGGGCGACTTTGAGCATGTCCTTTGAGGTAAGGGCGCCCTCAATTGTGCTGGCCATTGTGAGAGTGGGGGATTTGACAAGAGCGTTGAGGGCGGATTCGAGAGAGGATTTCGAGGCAGAGTAAAGAAGGTTTCCGAATTCTTCGTACCGGGTGACCGCATCATAGTGGGTACATTTCTTGAGCGAGAGGAGAGTTTCGTCGTTCAATGGCCCCATTGGAATTACCTAATCCAAATCAGTCTCCATTTCATCCCATCTCAAACCCGGGGGTCATCACTTACTCGATGATTCACCAACGCGCCTCTCCCCATCATCCCCCACGCCAACCACCTCATCACCTCCCTCTTCATCTCCGGTTTCATCTTGACAGTCTCAAACTTTGGATACAGCGGATTCTTCTTCGCCTCCGCCTCACCCAACACAAGCGGCATAAATCCATTCGCCCACCACGCCCTCCTCCACGCCAGCAACAACCTATCCTCGACCTCCTCATCCTTCCTTGCCTCCTCCGGATCATGGTACGCAAACACCATACACCGTTCCTCTAGCATCGGGAGCGCAATCCTATCCTCGGCCGACGCTATCGAGCTCGAGAACGGATTATGCCACCACGAGCTCCCAAACCAGCCCTCTGCCGACTTCTCCATATCGTCTCCCTTTGGTGAAGTTCCCTTCGACGAAGAGTCGGGAGACGACGCAACATCCGAGTTATCGACTGCCGGCTTGTGGACGGCGCCACCAAAGGGGTTTCCAATCTTCGGCTTTAGCGCGTGGATGTCGTCGTTGAGACGGGAAACGGTCGAGACCGTGCTATCGGGAGAGAAGACGATGGCGAGGAAGGAGAAGAGGAGGATGATGGTGACGATGGATACGAGGCGGCGGGTGGAGAGCGCGCGGACTGTGGCCACGAGGGCGTACCGGAGGCCGCGCATTGTGATTGAGGGGAGGGAGGGACCGGGAGGTGAGGGGCGTTAGGGGGGTGGAGGTATCGACATGCAGAGAGTAGGTAGTAATGGTGGTGGTGGTAGTGCTGCGGCTCGGAGGTGAGCTGGAAGTTGACGCCGAGGAGAACTGACTGGTCTGGACCTGAAGGGGGGAAGCTAGGATTCATGCTCGGTGACTCGTGTTTCTCAAAGTAGACCACGACGGTGACTGGAATATGAGTACGATTGACCAGGGCTCTTTTTGACACAATGACATATACGGCCATAGAACAATAAATATGACCGATACTAACTTTTTGAGCGCCTATCAATGGGTCGTCAGTCATCACTCATTCCATCGTGAATTCTCGAATAGGCGAGGCGCGTAGGTCATAAGCTCACACCCTCACGCCCTCACATCGTCTCGTCATCACGTGACGTTCTCTACTCACCGTCTCCTCCTCGCAGCCTCTGCTACTGTTGAAATGCCAAACTGTCCGACTTGCGATAAAGTATATCTATGTTGCTCTGTCTGCAGCATTCAATTGCTAATCTCCACAGCTGTGCCGGACCCAGGATATGCTCAAGGCCCACATCCGGACGCATACCGGCAAGCGTCCTTATAGATACACCAATTGCGAAACGCATAAGGATTTTGAAACAATTGGGAACTTGAATAGACATTTGAGACAAGTACATCGAATTGAACCGGAAGTACGACCCCAAAAAGGCGGGAAGACAGCTCCTCAAGAAAGTCCCCCTCAATATCCGTACGCCATACCACGTCTAAAGCTTCGGCCAAAACTTGCTTAACTTGCGCTGGATCACCAGGCATGTTCTTGCTGTCTGGAAAGCGCTGGTGTAGCTTTTCATTAAGGTGCCTCCAGTAGTAGTCGATAGGGTTCATGTCTGGCAAATTGCCGGCCATGCCCTTATAAAGAAGTGCAAAGTATGCGACATATTGCGCGAGATAACGGGAAAGTAAGACTGGAGTGGGTGGATATCTGGGGACAAGTGGCGGGGATTAGTTACGAAATGGTGCTTTGTATATAGACGTTGAATTTCTCCGGTTTCTCACATTGTCTCTTCCCCGCGTCGTTCTTTTCACCAAATCTTGGCTCCAAGTAGGCGAGGAAAACAAGGGATGAACAACGTGGAACTACGTGAGGAGGGGATGTCACTATCGCTAATGGCGTAAGCTTAAGTCAACATATGTTTTAAATACATAACGTTAGAGGCCCTGGTGTATAAACAATCGACATCACTTTTCAACATCTTCATTACAACTTTTCAAACTCCAACTCTGCCGACTTCGTTGACCCCCGCAGCACAACATCCCGAACCTCCTCCACAATTTGCTTCTTGAGATGCAGAACCTTCATCAGAGACCACAAGACGTAATTTTTCAATACTCGTTGGAAATTCTATGTTTTTTTTTTTTTTTGGTATCAAACGGGGTCGTGTTTGGAGTTGGATACTGTGTGAAGGGGGCAGCAAGGAACTACAGTAGAGGCATGAACTGTGCCGGACCGTGACTTGCACCTCCAACCTATCGGCCTCCACACCTTGTCGTGTTAGCATTGCGGCAGCATTTTGTTTTTGCCATCCTGCAGCAACTTGATTCTTGCCTCCTGTTCCTTGTCCACTTCCACAGTTGGGGCGCAGGTACCAGGATCCATAATGGGATTGATACCATCGTGTCCTTGTCTACTTCCTCAGGAAAAAGTGGTTCTTGTTGTGGGATGAAATGTTCAGAGTTGTCAGCAACATATACATTCATTCAGCGGAGTACAAAACCTAAAATCACCGAAACCCACGTATCTGACCAATAACACCTTGTTCGTGCTCCCCAGTATGCTTGGAACCTCTCCAAACTGAAACGATAATTGAGGCATTGGAGCGTCCTTCGGGTCGTTTTGGGAAATTCGTTTGACAGGACTTATACAATCATGGGTCAGGATATGCTTCCTGTATCAAGCGCTTGCACATACGTTGGTGTAGTTGAGATTCGTCGTCATTAACACGTTTTGTAGAACATCCATGGAACAGACCATTCAATATAAACTCTTTTGGAAATTTGGTGTCCTTTTCCGTTGTTTCCAATGGAGAAGGATATTCCCCTTCAACTACTGTGTCTTAAAGCTTATCCAAGTATTTCCGCAGTTTTTTACAAGCATCCGGGACACAAACGTCCCGGACACGGCCAAGTAACACCAAATTGTGTATCGAAAGATTCTCTGGGAGCACTGAGTATTAGCTATTGAAAATATACTCATGGCAGTAGAACGGACTACTCATTCACCATAAAACCCCATTCAGGCTGTGACGACACTTCTGATTAGAGATCGTAAAGTAAAGCAGTCGTAGTTCCCCAGTTGTGGTAACAAGTTGGTAAAAGGATGGGGAATTACGACTGCTGTGTTTTATGATTTCTAATCGCACAAAGCAAACAAGAAGTCCACCCCCGGCGATCAGAAGCGTTGCCTTCTGCAGTAACTCTCAACCATGAGGGTCAATGTAGTCACGTGGTTTTGGTATCAGCCAATCAGACATACCACAGAGACCCGTTCCCTACTTTTTGGTTGCATCGTTTGGTATCATCCAATCAGACGAATCTAACATGGCTTCATTGTAGACCAATAATGTGAGACAAGCACAGTACCGCCATCACATTTCGAAATTCCACACTTTCAATTGGCCATGGCAGTGCCAAGCCCGCGTGTGCAATATCGTCCCACAATACGCGTCCTCAGCTCCTCAGCTCGAACGTTCATAAGGAGATGTATCCACAACCGATACTGCGAAAAAGGAGTTACGCTCCGCGAAGACTTCAACCCTTGTTCTCTCCATCCCTTGGCATTGGCTGGGGATGCCATTTGAGTTGAGCTCCAGTTCAAACAACTGGGCTCTTTTCTCTCCTATATCGGTTCTTTATGATGAACGCCCCTCATTCTCCGTCTCCGTCTCCCCGCCCCTCGTTCTCCGTCTCCTATTCCCCCGTCCCTGTCGCACTGGCCTCCTGCTCCTCCGTCTCTTCCCACCCCCATTGTTCAAATCTCCCTTCCTCCCGTCGTTTCCTTTCTTCTTCGTTATACGCTTTCCCAACGTCTGTGGATTCTAGAAACTCGAGGATTGCTGCGGTGGCCTTCGGCTCCGCAAATATCGAAGAGAGTACATGTGTCTTTGTGAGGCCTGCTTTTCCAAGGTCTTTCCACAGCTTTTCTTGCTGCCTCCTCCAGTGTCTGCATTCCTTAAACAGGTGGTCGCGGTTCTACCGAGGCTCCGCACCACCAGCACTTCTCATTCTCCGCTCTCTTGATTCTTTTCAGGTACTCCGCGGTTATGCCCGTATCGGTGGCGTACCTGAAGTAGCGGCGTGCGAGACTTTTGCGGGCTTTCATCGCAGCTTGATCGGGTTTCCGTGTCCGGTGGAGTTTGAACCTGTGTGGGTAGTATTGATTGATTGATGATTGATTGATATCATTTAAGCGCATGCGTCCCTTTAGGATATGGCGCGTCAACCACCCTACAGCTTCCGCCCTCCCCTCCCCTTTTAGTTCTGCTTCTTACAGGCCTTCTGCATACATAGAAGTTCGTCCGCTGTCAACCATATTTCTCGCCGACCCTTCGCGCTGGCGATGGCCGTCTTTTGAGTTGGGCTAGCGAGCTGCTAGGCACGTTCTCTCCATTATTTTGTAATGTGTGGGTAGTGTTTCATACACATTTTGCTTTCCCACTCCTTTGCTTCTTCTATTACCGTTTCTTTCATCCTTCGTTGGATGATGAAAACGAGGCATCCTGTCCGCTCAGCCATATCTAAACATCGTATCGCCTGGTTAATACAGCAGTGGGTGACTGCGGGAATCCCAGGTACTGTAAATTTTATTCCCCCCCCCCCGCTTTTACTTGCTTGTGTGGTGGGTGGTAAGCGGAGTGATCAAGTACGACGAGTTCGTCTCAACGCTTACGAGATGTGCACCAGTGTTGAGGGTTAAGTCTAGGATTGTTGGGGAGGAAGTAGTTGTTCTTTTCTAAGTGCTACATACTACCATTCATGAACGCTTTCGACATGTCTTCTTCCGTCCTCGATGAATTCGTATTTAGCACAATCCGACTTACTTCCTCCACGATCCGTTTTGCTTGATCCACGGCCCTCAACAAAAACCACAAACTTGCCAGATCCCCCATACAAGCTGGAAACTCCCGCATCGTCTCGCTCATACACACCACTACTCCGTTCTTTCTCTTCCCCCAACACCGTACCAACTGAAACTTCAACCCCGCATTGATTATGCCGACAGTTTGTAGCTTCTCCACCAAGTCTTCATCGTCGACCTTGGCGTGAAGGCGCAGCAACATGTCTCGGAGCACACCTCGCAGTTTCTTTCCGTCATCGATCAACTTTGTCCCCCCAGGGCCGTCGTAGCTCTTAGCTACTTCGATTGCTCCGAGCTCGAGATAGTCAGGTGTGGTGGTACGGATAATACCGTCCACCTTTGGCCCGAGCTTTTGTCGATTCGCTGCGCCGCCAGTGTTGGTGCGGCCCTGGTTGAGGAGGAAGGAGGACGCGCGACATACGGATTCACTGCGGGCAAGAATGACGGATGGTACAGAGGTGAAGGCTTCATCTATGACATGAGACCAGATGCGAACGGTATACCAGCCCTCGAGGTTGGGCATGGTGAGGACATGGTTAGGAGAGGAGAAGAGACGGCGAATTACGCGAAGGACGATGTCGACCCAAAAAGCAACATGGTTCTCATCATGAGGTTGTGGCCAGACGGGGTGACCATTGTCAAGGAGAACTAGTAAATCGGAGGTGGTTTTCGCCTGCGATATCAGTCAGCTAAGTTCGCCCTGGGATTTAAAGATTGGGATTGCATACAGCGAAAAACGGCTTAATGGCCTCATGTAACTCAGTGTTTGGTGCTGGCAGCGACGGGAACACATTCCTGATTTCGTCCAGCTCCGCTTCAGCAAAGAATTTGTTCATCGCTTGGTCGCACGGATCAAGGATAAAGAACCGCAGCGGAGATCCTTTGAAGTCGTCTTTGGCCATCTTAGCAACAACATCACGGATTATGGTCTCAACCCGACGATTTGTCGAAAGCAACCACATGGACTTGTCACTTATGGATGCGTAGAGATTCATAAACTCCGCATACTCTACTGACCATGGTATACTATTGCTGTCGGGATCGGTGGAGCTGCTACAGTATCCGTCGGGATGGTCTTCGTCCGTCGGATTCGTGTGAGCTTCATTGGTCAGTCTCGTCATCATGGGATGAATAATTCACTTATACTCACTTGCACGTTCAGGTGCCACTCCATCCTTTGCAGCACGAGACTGGCAATAAATATTGACTGTGTTGTTCATTGTCCCATTGTTCACCGACCCATTGTGATCTAGTCGAATCTTCTTCGTCGCTGTGGCCGACGTGTTCGTGTCATCGGTTGAAGCCGAGGAATTATCACGAGCTGGACGCTTCGAACCGCGCGGAATCCTTTCGCGCAGACCGAACCGTCGTCTGACGGCGTTCTTGTCCTGTTGTTTTTGGTCAGCAGTGGGGCAAAGCTCGGAGACTCTAAAAGCAAACAGAGCTTGCAGACTACAAAAGCCAGAGCTCGCAGACTCCGGGGAAACATCAGAGCTCGCAGACTCTGGAAAGACATCAGAGCTCGCAGACTCTGGAAAGACATCAGAGCTCGCAGACTCTGGAAAGACATCAGAGCTCGCAGACTCTGGAAAGACATCAGAGCTTGGAGGCTCTGGGAGACAAAACTCACACGACGGCTTCAACATGGTCTCACCGTAGTGCGGTATTTGTCCAAGAGAGACGAGGCTCGGCGGGACTTTTTCTTGGAACAGCAACGGTTGTTCTCACAATTCGCGATGGCTTCGAGCGACCTCGTCCAGTGAAAGAGATCTTCCTGGAAATTGTCGGCAGTGGCGTGGGTGTAATCAAGGAAATCCATGATGTCCCAGGACGGGTAGAACTTCTTGAAGTAAGGCGAATTCTCGGGGTGCCCGGCCATTGTGAGGGGAAACTCAGTGTGAGGATGGCCGCTGCGCCGAGATTGGGGGTATGAGGACGTTTGGTGGTGAAGGCATCAAATTCGCGGTCTCTTCATGGTCGCCAGCGTTTGGTGGAAAAGAGGGGGCTGGGATTATGTCAGCAGCAAGCTCTGCACGAATATCATGGTGATACAACGTGCCTGATGGTGTCGCCAGGATGTTTTGCGTCGTCACACCAGCCCACCCGTAGCACGCCCATCCAACATCGCAGACAAGCGACTGAAGGTGAAGAGAATAGAGGAGAGGACCAGAGGAAAGAGGGTGCGGAACGGGGGTGCCAAGGTGGAACTGAGGGCGAGAGCGCGACACTGTGAGAGTGTGAAAGCTGACAGGGGGGAGCTGGCGCGCGATGGGGAGAGTTGACGTGTGTGAGGGGGAAGCGAGCTGCAAACTGCTGGCTGGTGTGTTGGCCCCGGCGCTTACATAATAATTCATATCACGTGTAGTTGTGGAATTATTATCATGTGATACTACCCAACTCCCATGAGCTTCAAGTTGCTTAACCCCTTAACCTTTGTTTCGACCCACTCCACTCTGCGCATCCCTCAGACGGTGATGCCATGTCACGATGACTGCCAATACAAAAACTTTCTCGAACTTTTCAAGACACTGCGGACTGTGGGCAAGTATTGAGAGTAACCAGAATCTGGCGTAGCAATCCCTATCCTCAACTCAGTTCCATCTCCAGTTCTTCCCCTACTGTGGTGGAGCTCAAGAATCATGGTGAATGACAATGATCTCACATGATCACGTGCCGTCGTGTGTCATCTCTCTTCCCAAGCTCCCCACCACAATCGCACCAGTACATCACCATGCGTAATCCCCATCTCCATCTTCTGCCACCAATCTCCCTCTCCCCCGTCCCACTCATCTCCCATCATTCTTGCTTCTTCCTGAACCACCAACGCATAAGAATGGCATCCGATTCCGCATACGAAGCATTCCTCCTCAACCCCGTCGCAACTGGAAACACCCCATCACCAATGAACCCAGAATCGACCCCAACGACGACACCGCGACTCCGAGGCGGGCGCGGCGGTGATAGAGGGGGGAAAGGCAGTTGGACTCGACGATGGCGCGGGGATTATCACCAGAACCGCAATACCACTACCACCTCTAATCCAGAGCAATCACGACAAGAAGCAGCCCCCGAACTCGATGAAGCCGGAAAGCCAAAACAACGACAAGGGCATCGCCAAAAGCACCCAAAATCCCCAAAAGAGAAGCAACCACGCTTAACACACTTTATCTGTATCCCGGTGCACACGGCCCCGGATATTGCGGGCAACCTCGAGGTTCTGAGGCCTCGTCTGGAAGAGCTGGGGTTGCACAGGGATTGTATCAGGCCCGCGGTGTGTCTGCATTTGACGATTGGCGTGATGAGTTTGCTGGAGGAGGTGGAGGTCGAGAAGGCGAGGAGGATGGTGGAGGGGTTGAGGTTAAGGGAGTTGATGGTGGAGGCGGAGCGGGCAGTGGAGGTGAAAGACGAGGGAGGAGCTTCAAGTTCAACAACTGGGACTTCTCCCGCTCTACCAGGTGCCGCTGCTTTGGTTTCTGAAGCTCAAACTACAATTCCGCCAACAACAGCAGTTGCTGAACCACCAGCATCGCCTCCCCCACCGCCACCTATCAACCTCACCCTCACTGGCCTCTCCGCATTCCCGAAACCCCGCGATGCCAGGGTCCTCTACGCGATTCCCCATGACCCTACTGGCAGGCTACAACGGTTTGCGGAGAAGGTGAGAGACAGGTTTGTAGAGGAGGGGTTGATGAAGGTTGAGAAAGGGCGCGAGAAGCTGGTGTTGCACGCGACGGTTGCGAATACGACGTACGCGCCCAAGGGGAAGAAGGCGGAGGGGGATGGGGAGGAGGTGGAGGAGGAAGAGGTGAAGGTTAAGGTGAAGGTTGCCGAAGTTCGGGAAAACGAAGATCAAGCTCAAGCTCAAGTTCAACCTCAAACTCAACCATTAGACCTCTCGCTTCCTGATCTTACTCAAGAAGAGGAGCTCTCCCTCCGCGCGGCCCCCGAAAACCAGCTCCCCGAACTCGCTGACCCTCCACCACCTGGAGAAAAGAAACCAAGCAAGAAACACCACCGCCGTTACCATTACCGCCCTCCTCGCTTCGATGCCACGCAGCTAGTGGAAGACATGCGAGAGTTTACATTCGCGGAGCAAGTCAGTGTGGACGGAATCGCGTTATGTAGGATGGGCGCGGAAGACAAGGATGGTGTCAAGGGCGGGGGTGGGTATCCACCCATTGCATGGAATCCGTGGAATGGTGATGTGAAGGTTCCGGCTGGGGAGAGTGAGGAGGGGGGCCGTGTGAAGCTGGTTCAGGATGAGATGGTTGTGGTGTAAAAGATGCCGAGCCATAGTTTATGCAGCAGATTGGTGGGTTGGATGTTTGCGTCAGAGCGCACAAGTCTGGAGTGAGTACAGAAACGTGTATGGGTGCATGGGATGTCACTCGAATTAGTTCTCACCGAATCTGACGAACTCGGATGAAACTCGAAGCCTTGGCTTTGATTCTTGAGAAACTTGGGCGTAAATATTCGCGTCTATGTTAATCCTCACGACCACAGTTCTGGTCACGGGTAATACAATACACATCGTCCCAGGCCTCGACTGTCATCGCCTGCATCCCGCGCTGTACCACTCGATCCTGCAGCATCACCTGCCTGCTGTGCACATCCGACCCTCCACCACCTACCTACCACCTCCCACCAGACCTACCTTCCACGAGCTCACAACAACCAACACCGTGAAACCTAAACGGCACCTGAACGAGCGCCCCGTCTTTGAGCTTGTCCGACGTCTTCCTCTCCTAGCCTTGGCCGTGGCACTGTATTGTACTGTAGTACCACACCTACACCAGGAACACTACCCAACCTTACGAGACGATACCATCCCCAGTATTGTACATCCGTGTCCCATCGTCCCACAAGAGCGAGAGATCTCACCCCATCACCGACTCCTCCTTGTCGTCTACCGCCGCCGCCTCCTCTTTCTTCACATCGTTCCTCTTCGCGTCGAAGGAGTTTTTCCGTCCAGTGTGTTTTTCTTTTGAGAACCGTCGAGTTGAACGGTCGTTACTGTGAAGCATTTTAGGTGTTGGAGGTTCGGGATTTTTTTTCAGGCGTTTTGGGAGTTTCGGACCACACGGCGAAGAAGAACGGACGGACAGCGAAAAGAAAGCTTCGAGCGATCAGAGGGCTGAGGATATTATCACCACCTCTAGCGACCACAACGACGGAGAGGAAATCTTCATCATCGACACCTCGCCGACTATCACCGCGTCTGAATAGCGGCAAGCTTGCAATACCGACGCGATGGGCCTTGCTGCGGCGTCGTCTGCTCCTCCACAGCCGCAGTTTGGGCGATTCAGAGTCCATGATTTCCAGCGTACCCCGGTCACTAGGAATGGGAGGGCGCCGGCGGGTCAGTGCTCGAGGTTTAGGGTGTCGGATTTCGTGCCATACGGGTCAACGACGGGGAGTGTTGTGAATGGTGGTGCCAGTGCCCCAGGAAGTGGAGGTAATGTGAATGTTAATGTTAATGGGAGTGCGGGAGTGACATCACCAACTACGGCTGTCGAAGGAGGCCAGAGTGAGGTCGCGCAGGTGAGTTTTGGATGCGATGAGAGAAGAGGTGGTGATGTCGGATTAGATGGATGGGGGGATGGATGGATGGATGGAGACTTATCGAGGATTCGGGGGTTTAGCACCGAGACGTACAACACATACAACAACCTCAGCCTCAGCAGAATATCCAAATCTCACCACTATTACCGCAAAATATACCCTCGGAGATAGTACTTCAGCAGCCAGCACCAATCTACAGAATCAACCCTTCAGAATATCCGTCGGAGATCAGCTGGCCTCTCTGTCGTGTATTGACTTGCATCCAGCAAAATCCTACAGATCTGGTCAACCGAATAGCAACCGCTCTATTGACTGGGCCATCACTGGAACCGGGGTCCCTATTGCACCATATGTTAGCACTGTACCCACTCCCTCTGCCTCCACCACCTCAGCCAGCTCCTGCCATGACCCCCACACCAGCACCAGCTCTAGCTCCAGCACCAGCTCCTCCCCCAGAGGCACCGCCAGAGGAGCCAATGAAAAGGAGGAGGGGAAGACCTCCAAATAAGAAGGCCCCGGAGGGGTCAGGGCAGATAATCCTTGCACCTGATCCCAATGCTCGAACGAACCCCCCCATGGCTCCCGTGGCGAATATGGCAAGAGGAAAGGAAATACAGATGCATATATGTACAAGATGCTTGAAGCCGTTCAATCCCACGTTGAGGGCTACACCCGCTTCCGACCCGAGCAATGAAGCGACTTGTGCCGTTAAGCATCAGTACCCGGATCTGAAGAGTGGGCTAGTGAGGAGTGTATCCAAAAAGAGGTCTTCAAACAAAAGTACATGGATATGGCGATGTTGTGGGCGGGAGGTACCATCGAATAACGATGATCCGACGGTATTGCCAACGAAGGAGGACGACACAACCAACGGATGGTGCTTTGTGGGGAGGCATACGACGGAGCCAGGCGTACTGGAAAAGCTGGGGTTGAAACCAGGAAAAGGAAAATCGATCAACGATCTCACAGATATTGGTTCGCCATCAATCGTATCTCCACCAACACCCACAACTCCAGGCCAAACACTACCTCAAAACGCTCCAGCACCATCAATGTCGCCAGCCCCCGCTCCCGCTCAAGCCGCCCAAAAACCCCAAACAAACGCCCAATCACCCCCGAAACGCCCGTTCTCTGCCACCGAACCCTCCGAACCCACCACAACCGAACAACCCCCAGTAAAACGCAAACGCGGCCGTCCCAAAGGCTCCAAAACCCGCGCCAAACTCGGCCTCCCTATCGCTGATTGCTCAGCCAATATCCTCACCCCTCCCGACTCCTCACAATCCGCAATATCCCCCACCAACCAACTCCTCACGGAAGCTCGCACTGCATCTCACGACGGAACACCCCAACACCAACCTCAACCATCCTTCTGGAACCATTACGGCCATGACCCCAATGCCACCATGGCCACATGCGCGTCGACCGTCGCAGGTATCACCCCGATAACAACAACAGGCGCAAATGTTGCCCTTGTAGATACCGCGTCTACCGGATTGTCGGAAACCGATATCGGCATGTTGGTGTCTGCGACCGCGGCAATGGCAGCACAGAATCAGGACATCACCACATCGTTGACACAGATCACCCCGCGACAAGCACCAGTGAAGCGAGGCCGTGGCCGGCCAAAAGGTGTACGAAATGGAACTGGGAAAGCTGCGATGGAGAGGAAGAGAGCCGAGGAGGCGGCGAGGTTGGAGGAAGAGAGGCGGAGGCAGGAGCAGGGGGAAACGCAGCATGGGGAGGAGGCGGAGGTGGATAGTCAGGGTGAAGGCGTGCAGGATGTTGAGGTTGAGGGGATTGGAGTGGAGGCGTTGGTGGGGGGTGGGAGGATTGGCGGAGACACGGCGGGACAGAATGACCATCAGCAGCATCACCATAAGGAGGAGAGGAACTTGGGGCTTCAAGATAATGGGATGCAGAGTCGCGGGAATGTTGGTAAACCACCTCCTCCTCCCCAACAACAACAACAACAACATCAGCAGCAGCAGCAGCAGCAGCATCGTCAACCCCATCAACGCCAGAATGGCTTCCCCCACTATCAACAATCCCCGCAACAACAACCCCGTATCCAGCCACAACCACAACCACAACCCTCCCAGCAACAGCCCCAACAACCACAGCCGCAACGCCGCTCCCCATTTCTCCACCGCATCCCATCCCGCCAATCCACACAATCCCCGCATCTCCAACCCCAACCCCAGCTACAACAACAACAACAACAACAACAACAACAACAACAACAACAACAGCCCGCGTCAGGGTACCGCTATCATCCCTCCCAACAAACCCTCCAGAAATCTCAACAACAACAACAACAACAGAAACCGGCACAATCGCATTCGGGGTTGATTACCCCAAATACGGCTTCGTCATCGTTGTCGACGATGAATCATAGTAGCCATAACGTTAATCATAATCATGACTCGCAGCAACAGCAGCAGCAGCATTCGCCACAGATGCAGCAAAGTCACCATGCCTCCTCCTCATTATCCTCACCGCAACTTCAGCATCAACACCAACGCCAACATCATGCGCAGCTTCACCGCCAGCAACCGAGTCATCATCATCAACAACAACAGAATCATCACCATCAGCAACCCCACCAATCCCACCACCAAAATCACCAGCAACACCCGCAACACCACCCCCATCAGCAACAAGCAACCCAATACCAGCTTTCACACATCACGTCCGATTTACCGACGGTATTGGCGGATGTTGGGCCCGGCGGGGGATGGTTTCCGGGAGATTCGGATGAGGCGTGGGGTGGGTTTTGAAGTTCGGTCTGGGAGGCGTGAGTTGTGGTTTCGCGTGGTGGGGGTGTGGTGGAGGTGTGGTTGAGAGGGGGTGGTGGGATATTTGGTGGGATATGGACGGTGTTCAGTAAGTTACCAGTAGTAGTTAACAGGACTGTTACGACCACAGTACTGTTCTGGGGTAACAGGGTTATGGTGTACGGTGTATGGGCGTTTCTTTTTTTGGGAAGTCAATATCAAACTCAGAAGGAATATCGGAATATCAGTTCTTCGTCTCTTGCATTATTATATCCTTGGGGACAAGTGGTCTTGATAGCATTGTGTAATAGGTAGTCGGTGTGATGTGGGAGAGGGGAAGCGGGGGAGCGGGGGCGAGGGCGGGACAGGGGATATTATGGAGTAATGGTTATTCGGCTCTAATGCGGCTGGGGTGAAGATACAGAGTCAACTTTGGGTTTTGGAAGGATTGTCATGTTAGATACCCGTTTGTAGCAGATTATGTGCCCAGGGATATGTTTGTGGTACCTGGAGCCCTCGTTCGTCAGCGCTTATCGTTTGCGAGCTAGGCGAATTGAATTCAGGGTTCAGATATACACGAAAGTATAGCGGAATTTGATTATGTGTCTGTACCTTTGTACCTGTGTACCTGCATCTGTGCACGATGATCAATGGATGCGAGTATGAAGAAGCTTTGAGACAAGGGAAACATGAGGTGGGAGACGTCGGGTGATGCATTATGTGCCGTGAACAGTTCATGAACTTGGGCCAAGAGACTTGGATGATACGAGCATGAAGAGGGATGGCTTGATTGGGGTGGGTTTGCAGAACTGGGGGGTGATCACAGATAAATGGAGGGCGGAGGGCGGGAACAGACGCAGGTAGCCGGTGATGCTGGACAAAGAAGGAACGCTGTAAGGGCGGGCGGTGTTTGGATATTTGAATGAACGACGCTGTCTTCTATGGTGACAGTCGCCCTGTCCTTCTCCTCCTCCTCCCTTGTTCCATCCTGCTCCCTCCCCCTCCCGCTCTCTCGCTACGTTCTTGAGGTTTCTCCATCACATTCGTTTGTCCTCCCATCTGATATCTAGCGAGCTGGCTGCCAGCTTGACTCTCTAGTTTCTTCCATCTTGTTTTCTCAGTTTCCTGCCATCCGATGAATCTCCTCCTCACCCTAACTTCTCTCCTCCTCCTTCTCCCCCTCTCGATCTTCTCCCAGCAAGTTCCCCGCCGCTCCCCTCCCTACAACTACGAATTCCAATTCCCGCTGCCCATCCCGCCAACCAAGACCCCACTCGCCACCTACACGAACCCTACCACCGGTGTCCCCATTGATTTCTACGAAGTCACGATCCGCCGCAACACCCGCGCCTTCTTCCCGAATCTCGCCGACTCGGCCTACATTGGCTACGATGGACTCTTCCCTGGCCCAACCTTCCGCATCTCTCGTAACCGTGAAACCGTAATCCGCTATATCAATAACGGCGACCTCGACGCATCGGTACATCTCCACGGCTCTAATACGCGTTCGCCGTGGGACGGTGCCCCCGAGGACCGTATTCGCCCCGGAGAGTATAAGGATTACTACTACTCCAACTCAGTCAATCCGAGGACGCTGTGGTATCATGATCATACTGCGTTTTTGACGACCAAGAACGTGTATGCGGGACAGAAAGGGGTGTATATTATCGAGGACGCCGAATTCGATCAGAGGTTGGGGTTGCCGAGAGGGAGGTTTGATGTGCCACTGATGCTCGGGTCGATGTATTTCACCCCAGAGGGGAGGATCTCGGATGAGAGCGATGAGAGGAGTAGTGTCTATGGGGATACGTTTACGGTGAATGGTCAGATCCTCCCGTATATGGATGTCGAGCCGAGGAAGTATAGGTTTAGGTTGGTGAATGCGGCTGTGTCGAGGACTTTTAATTTGACATTGAGGGATGGGGCAGCGACAGTGCCGATGACGGTGATTGGGAGTGATGGAGGGTTGAGGCAGAATCCGGTGCAAACGAGGAGCCTGGTGATTGCCATGGCAGAGCGGTGGGAGGTAAGTTGAATCACCTTCAAAGTACTCGGAAATCATGGGCTGACCTGGATTACAGATTATTGTTGACTTTGCGGCTTTCCGTGGAAAGAACCTCACCCTTGCTCAGAGCAATATCTGGGCCGACACTGACTACGTCGGAGCCGACAAGGTAATGCAATTCCGAGTCGGCAACACAGTCTCTGATAACACCGGAAACGGTGCTATCCCAGGAACTCTTGTTGATCTCAAACTCCCAATCGACACGGCAAGTCTGGAAGAAAGAACCTTTTCATTCACTCGATTCATCGGAACTGGCTGGGTCATCAATGGAGTGTCTTTCGAGGATCCTCTGAACCGTATCCTCGCTAATCCGCCATTGGGAACCATCGAGAAATGGATACTTAGAGGGGCAGGTGGCTGGAGTCATCCTGTTCACGCCCATTTGATTGACTTTGTGTTGGTTGACCGCAAAGAGGGGAACTTGAACCAACAGAGGGGGCGGTTGTATCTGGAGGAGTACGAGAAAAACACGCTCAAGGACGTGGCGGCGGTGGGAGAAAATGAACAGGTGACGGTGTTGGCGAAGTTCACCCCGTGGCCTGGTGTTTATGTGAATAATCATTGATTTGAAATGATGCTGCGAGAAAACTAACAATGGTATTAGACGTTTCATTGCCATAACATTGTTCATGAGGATTTCGCAATGGTGAGTATGATTAACTCCGTATTCCGGGGAAAACCGACTGATGAATTTGCAGATGGCCGCCTTCAATATCACAACGCTGAGAAACTTTGGATACCCGATTACGGGCTTTGAAGATCCCATGGATCCGAGATTCCGAGCAAGAACCTACACCGGAACTAACCTCGCTGATGTTCGGAACAACTTGCTTCCTTCCTTTGCTGCTCTCGGGGCGTATCCTGATGTCCGCGAAGTTGAGCGTCGTCTGGAGGAATACTACTCTCGCACGAGTATTACTCCGACTACTTCTACTACAAGCACCAGAAGTACAATGTTGGCTACTACTCGCACAACAACCACGACAAGCCCTACCACAACTTCAATCAAAACTTCAACAACCAAAACTTCAGCCACAACCGGACAAAGCACGGCAACTGCACGGCCTGATAAGCGTTGCGGAAAAGATTTCAACAATGCTCCCTGCAGCGGAACCGAGTGTTGCTCTCAATACGGTTGGTGTGGAGTCGGAGAAGATTACTGTAACGTCGATCGCGGATGTCAACAAAACTGCAACACCGTGGGTCCGCCAACTCGCGATGGAAGATGTGGTCGTCAGGGACGCGGCGCAATTTGTAAAGGATGGGTCGATGGAGAGTGCTGTAGCCAATACTCATGGTGTGGGCGTGGAGCTGCGTATTGCGGAACTGGTTGCCAGAGTGGGCCATGTTTTTAGGTTGGAAATATGCTTGATCTTGTGACAGCTGAAGAGGATGTGGATTTGCGAGAGAGATTGTATGTCTGCGGTGTTGTGCATCTGATGGGTGCCTCGAAGGAAATGGCTTCCTGGAGAAGTAGCGTAGTGAATGTGAACATGGTCATACAAATTCCCAATGGACAGTTTTCGGTGGCATTCGGGTGTTTTGCAAGATGGGGATTCGAATTCGGTGTCTGAAGTCTGAATGGTCCGGGTTCCGAAGATAGCGGTGACGTCGCCCGCTAGTGCTCTGGGATCGGAATCTTCCAGGCACCAGTTTGTTGGTGAAGGTGAAAACAGAAGATTGCTCTGGCAATGGAGTTGAAGGGCCTGCATCGTGGGGACCACGGTTCACGGTGTCGGAACAGCATCATACCGGTATGAATCCCCCCCGCCATCTCAGAGTGTCCGCAGGCCCGAAGGCCTTCGGAGGTTGTCATTTCTGTGGATGACGCCTTTGCCGAGCTAAGTCAGCGCGACCGGCCAACGGCAGCACAGAACCGGGCGGATCCGGAGTCTCAGCCAATCCCCGCGCCTCCATTACTGTGGCGCGGCAAGCCTGCTCCAGCGAAAATTTCGCCAGCTCCATTAAAACCCGAGCCTCCTCCCGCTCCTCGTCTTCCCTCCCCTCCACCACACATCGCTCGCTTTCACGCATCACCACCACCACCACTTCGTTTCTTTTATCTTCTTCACAAAAACCTCCTAAATTAACAATGGGTTTCTCCGAGGGTATGTGGAATTGAGGCCTCTTCGCAGACGTCATGGGATGGACATCGTGGATTTTTTTTCCCACCCCGCGATACAACCACTTTGAAGGAATAGACATTCGTGCTGACAACAAGTCTCAACAGGCAACTCCGCAAAGGGCGCCAAGCTCTTCAAGACTCGCTGCGAGCAGTGCCACACCGTCCAGGAGGGTGGTGCCAGCAAGACTGGTCCCGCGCTTCACGGTATCTTTGGACGCAAGTCTGGCCAGGTCGAGGGCTACGCCTACACCGACGCCAACAAGCAGAAGGGTGTTGAGTGGAACGAGGAGACTCTTGTATGTTGTCTCCGATGACATGAAAGGCGAAGATACGGGTTGGCTGACACGAAGGAATAATAGTTCGAGTACCTCGAGAACCCCAAGAAGTACATCCCCGGCACCAAGATGGCCTTCGGTGGTCTCAAGAAGGCCAATGACCGTAACGATCTCATCACCTACCTCAAGGAGGCCACCGCATAAGCGTCGACTCCGAAAAGAAAATCCCTTCCCTCGCACCCCCCCGAATACCTAATACTCCTTCCTTTTCCTCCTCCTCCTACTCCTATGTAACGATTAGACGATCCTCTTTCTTCCTCCGAAAATATCATCATCCTTTTTTCCCCCTTGATCCCTCTCTCCCCTCGGACCAATTGTACGACTAGTTACCACTGAAAAGAGCAACACGGGTGTTCGTTTTCGTTTTTTTGTTATTTATTTCCTTTGCTCGCACGATGTGTCTTGGTTATCAATAGACGACGGAACTCAGCTTGCGCACCATCACCGCTTTGTATCGTCCTCAACTGCCGGCGCACACATACACGGGGGAGCACGGGGCTATAGAAAACTGCCACCTATGGTTGTATGAATAGGAATAGAGTTGGGAGGGCGCGCCTTTGTTTTTCCTATGTGTTGAGAAATGAAATGCGCCGAGTTTTCGACTTGGCGGATTGCGTGAAAGGGACACGATGGCGTGGGTTTATACTCCTGTTATGTCGTGCGCGGATGGATAGCTATGGTTGCACTGTACCATCTTGGTCCTTAATCCCCCTCCGACAACTTGTCAGTTTCCTTGGTTGTGCACGCTGCCCGGGAAAATGTATCACTATGTATTACTATCTGCCTAGGTACTTTCAGCGTATCTGCGTGTTTGATAGTGGAGGGAGTATAGGGGTTCCGTCCACCGTGAGAGAATACATCGAACCATCTACCCACCTCCCTCTCTCTCTCTCCCCTCCCCGACGTCACGATTTCCCTCGTCGCTCGCATGAAAAACAGGGCATAAGCAAGTCACACCGTCCTGCCTCATCTCATTCAGAACTGCCGCAACGGGAAAGGCGATTCCAACTCCCGCATGATGGTGGGTGGTGGTTGTAATGCCCTGGGCCCTAAACCCTAGATTGATTGAGCCGCATTGCGAGGAACCGAGTTGGGGTTGGAAAGATTTTTGTGCTACGACCACCATGACTACAACGACAACGAGGACGAGGACGGCGACGACCACTACGACAACAACAACCAGAATGGCGGCGAGGGTGAAAACAACGATGGATATGGCGGGCGGAGGGAAGAGGAAAGAGCTGGACGAGCAGTGAGGAGGTCGTGAGGAGGATGGCGACGACAACGAGAATGATGAGGGTGAAGGCTTCGCCGTACTTGCCCTCATCATCGTCCTCGGCGAATGGAGATGAAGCTCTCAAGCCCTTGTTATCCTCCTCATCATCCTTCTCCTACGGCTCTGGCTTTTGGTCTCCGGTTTCTGGTCTCCGGCATTCTCCTCCTCTCGCTTTCTTTTGTTTTCCCTTGCTTTCAAAGCTTTTGCACTGACGAGCGAGATGTATGTAACTCAATCCAACTCAATCACCCCCATTTTCCTTCCCTTTTCCCTCCCCTCTCATACCCCCTCCTCCTTCCTCCAAAACATCCGCGCACTCTTAAATTCCGCATCTCCCCATCACATCCTCCCCCTTCACAGGCCGGACGGACCGGGGCACCATAGATACGGAATGTAGTCAATGCGCGCAGATCAACTCTCCATCCCCGCCATATTTTTGTGGCGACCCTGCTTTTTTTCTTTCTCCCGTTTGAGCGTTTTGCTTTTGGGGGGAGGAGGGGGTTCGTGGGGTGGAGTGGGTTCTTCGGCTGGTGATGTGGATGGCGCTGAGAGGGGGTGGGGTGTACGGCGCTGGTAATGGGGGAACCTACAGATTTTGAGTCGATGGGGGTAAAGTGATCGGGAAGTTGTTGAGGTGGATGTGGGAGGTGCGAGTTGGGAGATTGGGGATGGACGTTCGGTTCTTGTAAAGCTAGGTCCAGAGACGAGACTGATGGAGGTGAAGACTCGCGATGTCTGGGAAATTATGTGAGGTTGAAGGCATCTTGAATGGAGGAGTTGATGCTTGGGGAGGATTAAAGAGTGGGTTAGATAGAGCTTTGTGGAGTTTTTAATTTGATTGTTAATTTGAGAGTTTCAATTGCTATATGTATGTGTGAACAAGTTCCCCCATGAAGATGGTTGTGGGAGGGAGGTTGACGGCATGGCTTTGTTCCACAAACCTCACAATGCAAAAGGCAGATCCTCTCCCGCAGCCATCGCCTTAGAGCCTCTTCCATCAAAACTCCCGCCACCGTCGCCCTCCAACCCATTCACCCCACAACACCCCTTCTCTAACCCCCGGACCGACTTCCCGTCGTCGGCCGTCCCACCCCCAACCCACTCCCCATGCAGCTTGCAATCCGCCGGGTCCTCCCCACCACGCGCCAACAACTCTCCCGGCCACACCGTCTCGGGAGGCTCATCACCAGCACACGCCCCACCACCACCAACACAACCACACCCCGCCGTCCCATTCCCCCATCAACAACCTCATGCCGCTGCTTCACAAGTTCCGCCCAGCATCTCCGCCATTCCGACGGTGATACACCGGTTGAGCAACCCACCACCGCCGCCGAACCCTCCACCTCCTCCTCCGAAGCCGTCGACGACCGGGAGTCTGCATCCAAGCCCAGCGACCCGTCTGCCCCTCCAACCACCACAACCACCACCACCACAACAACACCACTACCACCGGGGGTTCGACCGGCTGAACATGATGGGGATCCACCGGCGGCAGAGGGCTCGGGCAGCGGCGTCGACGGCGCCGGAGAGCAACCGGAGGAAAAGCCGAGAGGCCGTGGAAGGCCCAAGATTGTGAGGAGGGTCAAGAAGGTCGAGGTGCCAAAACCTGTGCTGCCGGAGTGGTATTTGGATGAGAGGGTGTTGTTAAGAGAGGATTTGGCGGTGGGCGTGAGAGAGAGGGAGGAGGAGTTGAAGCAGGGATGGGAGCTGTTGGAGGAGGTGGAAAGGTTGAAGGCGGAGAGGGAGAAGGAGGAGAGGGAGAGGGAGGAGAGGGAGAAGGAGGAGGATAGGGTGGAGGAAAAGGGGGGGGTGAAGGAGGGTGAGAAGGAAAAGGATGGGAAGGAGTCTGAGAAGACGGAGGAAGTGGTGGCGAAGGAAAATCCAGAGGAAGTGACGGAGAAGAAGCGCCGGCGGAAAAGGAAAAAGCAGGAAACGGAGGAGTCGACTGATGAGGCTGCAAAAAGTGAGCAGAAGGCCACGGCGGAAGAGCCTGTGAAGGCCGAGGAGCCCGAACCGATTGTTGCGGAGACAAAGGCGGAAGAGAGTGTCAGGGATGAGGAGCCTCAATCGACAATTCCTGAAGACAAGCCGGAAGAACCTGTGGATCCGGAAGAGGCCAAAAAGAAGGACCTGCTGAAGAAGTTGCGATTTTCTTACTCCCTCGACGGCGAGGTATGGCAAGAAATCGAGGCGCATATTCGGACAGGTTGGATTCTTCCAAAAGGACCTTTCGCTGGCTCAATGGCATCGCGCAAGGCTCATTGTTTGTTGCATTTGCCAAAGGAGGGCGGAGTCTACTTCCTTGATACTCTTGCGGAGAAACTGGCGTCCGATGCTGGTGCCGACTTAATCCGACTTGATGCCCAGGATTTGGCGGAGATTGGCGGAGATTACCTGGGAGACTCAACTCAGAGTAAGTGCCGCTTGAATGTGCCTACAAGCATAACTAATAATTCCCCAGAGACACCATCCGACATCTCGCCCTTCGAACTCCGGTCCCTTGGCTACGACACACAAGCGCAAATCACGGAAACTCTTGACGATGCCTACGCAGAGGAGGAGGAGGAAGCCGAAGATATGAGTAGCGAAGTCTATGAAGAGGATGAAGACGCGTACACCCGCGGTACTCGCCCTCCCATGGTCCCTGGTGTTTATGAGGCTGGCGTCAGTCTCAATACATCGGAAATTGGTGATGCCGTCCGGCGATTACTGGGACAGAGCGTCCTGGGCGCCGTAGTCCTCAATAGTTCTGGAAGAGGCTCCGGCATGCCTGTTGATGTGACCAACGAAAGGAAGATGGCCTTGTTGTTGGACTCCATGATTTCCGCCGGGGAGATCAAACGGCACAAAAGATCACCGCCAGAGGAAACGGCGGACTCAATTGAGCCTCCGCGGGTTGGAAAGACTCTTATCCACGTCCGCGACTACCGGGAAATCGAACGGACGAACTCTGGACAGGTGGTGTTGAAGACACTTCACAACCTGGTTGCAGCCCGAAGACAAGCCGGCGAGCAGATTTTGATCCTTGGAACATCATCGGCGGAAGAAGAAATGGAAACCTATTCCAAGACGGGTATTCGCGCTCTTCAAACTCGGTCAGATGATTCCTTCGAACGCACCATCGTCGTGCCTCCCAGGCTTGAATATCTTGACAGCATAGTTTTTGAGGTAGAGCGCGACTCGAGAGTCAGGGAAGTCAATATTCGACACCTCCGGGATGTGATTCGCAGGCGGAGCGGTGTGGAATGCGTCAACCTCATAATCCCCGAAGACTGGCATCGAGGCTCCCATGACCCAGAAGTACCCGGGATTGCCGAAAACATCTGGAACTTTGACTATGTCCACCGAATTGCATCCGTTGCACTCGGCCGGTTAGAGTCTGGCACGAGTCTGACAATCTCTGATGTTTGCGACGCCATCGAACTTATCGAGCGCAGTGACACTGTCAAATACGAATGGGCCGCAAAGGAATACCAGCGTGTCAAAGCCAAGGAGGAAACGCCAGATGAAACTGCCAAAGACGCTGCCAAAGACAAGCTTGCCAAAATCTCCAAGACTGCTACCAAACACGAGAAGGGACTCCTCAGCGGTGTCATTGACCCTGCATCCATCAAGTCGGGGTTCTCCTCTATCCGTGCTGCACCTGAGACAATAGATGCCATGAAGACCTTGACGACACTTTCCTTGATTCGTCCAGATGCCTTCAAATACGGTGTCCTCTCCTCTGACCGCATTCCCGGTGTCCTCCTCTATGGCCCTCCCGGAACAGGTAAAACACTTCTCGCCAAAGCCGTCGCCAAAGAATCCGGCGCCACGGTCCTCGAAGTCGACGGCGCCAGCATCACGGACATGTACGTCGGCGAATCCGAGAAGAACGTCAAAGCCATCTTCTCTCTCGCCAAGAAACTCAGTCCGTGTGTCATCTTCATCGACGAAGCCGATGCCGTCTTCGGGAGCCGGCACTCCCACACAAACCGATCTAGCCACCGTGAAACCATCAACCAGTTCCTCAAGGAATGGGCCGACATGACTAGCACAGCCTTCATCATGGTCGCCACCAACCGCCCCTTCGATCTCGACGACGCCATCCTCCGCCGTCTCCCCCGCCGAATCCTCCTCGACCTTCCCACGCCCGAAGACCGCCTCGAAATCTTGAAGCTGCACCTCGCCGAAGAAATCCTCGACGCGGACGTGGATCTGAAAGATATCGCCGACAACACGCCGCTCTACTCGGGCTCCGACTGTAAGAACCTTGCAGTCGGCGCCGCCCTCAACTGCGTCCGCGATGAAATCAAGGAGTTCGAGGTCTCGAGAAAGTACCCCGAGAAGCGTGTCATTCGGAAAAAACACTTTGATGCCGCCCTCAAGGAGATTAGTCCTAGCATCAGTGATGATATGGGCACTTTGACCCAGATAAGAAAGTTCGATGAGAAGTATGGTGAGAGGGCCGGACATAAGAAGAAGGTGAAGAGCTGGGGTTTCGAGTTGGGACAGGGCCATGCGCAGCATAGGACTGAGAGCAGGGTGAGGATGGATTAGAGATTAGGGATTAGGGTGTAGAGGACACGGAGGTGGGGGGGGAAGTTGAGATGGAGCGTGCGTGTCTCAATGAGGGAAATAGTGCTGGTGGCTTGTAGATATCCCAACTTTTGATTTTGGTCGTGCTCTGGATGGGTTGGTTTTAGACGGTTGGGGGTGAGTACGGGTACAGGGGGAACGGTGGCCATCAATGGATGTTGCAACCATAGACCATATCCGCATCACCATGAAAACAGCAAAATCATTGAACGATTTGACTCAACTTTTACTGATCATCCTTGCTTCTTTCCGCTCTGAGAAACTCGAGTCACCGAGCATGAATCGTAGCCATCCATCAGGCTAGTAAAAACAGAAAGCAGAAAAAATCTACAGTACCTTGACCGTATGTATATATTCAGGGCCGGTGGCTGGTCTGACAGGAGTACTGAGCTGGGGGGTGGGGGTCCTTGTACCATGCCTGGTTGAGAGGATCTTCGCAACACAGTCAACCTCACTTGTGTACCCAACTCACCTCAGCATATCGTCACCAAAAAGCTCCCATCGTTCAAGCGACCATATCTTGAGCGATTGCAACCATCAAAACACATTCTATATATCCTCTCCAGGAGGCCCTTCTGCTTCCGGCCCTATCCACAATTCCCGACGATACAATACATACCCCTCCATACATACGCTATACCACCGCCAAGTGACCCTTCCATGGTCACCCTCCGTGCAACCGGTGATATCTCCACCGCACCGCTACGTATCGACTCCGTTCTTAATTACTCCGTGAAACCCTTGACGGCCTCTATCCATCGATCCACATACTATCATGTCGATATGCAAAGATACGGGTGAGGTGCCGTTATCAATACATTTTGAGAGACTGCGGAGAGTTGGGACCTGCGCCTTGTTGATAGTGATGATGATGTTTGCTTTTGAGGTAGCATTTGTGGTTACGGGCGGGGGCGATGGCGATGTTGAGGAACTTAAGACCTGGACCATGGTGTAATCCCGAGGATTAGGTGGTATTTTGCAGACACTAAAATGCCGTCGTAGTGCCAGCAAAGAACGCAGCGAGTAGTGTCATTGTAACCCATTGGCACAGTTAGCAGCTCCGGGACCTCTCTCTGTTCTTTCACCTGGTACACCACCTCACTGTGACACAGACCCTGCCGGTAAGCACATGCCTCCTGCTACTTGCCGTACTTTCTAATTTGCGGTTACAGAGTGTAAGCATGACAAAAAGACACTCAAAGACTTCCCTGGTATCGAGCCCCTTGTCATTGTGTGGACCAGGCAGGGGGACAATGGAAAGTACACAACTCCTATTCGAGATACCATCCGGAGGTACCAGCACGAAGCCTGCGACGCCAGACAGAAGGCCGACGATATCAAGTCCCAGGGGGCCGCCCGTGAGCGGATTCAAGAAGGTGAGGGTTTTTATGTCAAAGTTCACCTGCGCACTCCTATATTTTTCTAACCTTTCTTATAATTCGTGTCTAGACATTATCGCTAAGGCTATCGAAAACAGCAACAAGAAACTGCTCGAACGTATGGAGAAAATGGAAAATTCCAGCAATAGAATGGAAAATCGCTACAAGGAAATGGAAAATTGCAACAAGGGACTGACAAATCATATCCAGGAACTGGACAGTCGAGTTAAGTAACAGGACATTGTTATCAACGATCTTACAATAACCGTTTTGAAGGTGATACCTCCTGTCATAGTGCAAGAATGATTCATATTCTAACATAGTGATGATAGCATGGAAAGCAACTAGGTTGTCTAGCCCTCCGATGCTTGCTTGACCGTGGAAGAGAAGCTCTTGCCAAGGCAGCGGGGTTCCGGGATTGGACATCCATGAAGGATGAGCTTGGATATGACGAAGCCAAACTGCGAATGGTGGATACGGCTGTGTTGACTATGCTCGGGAATGACCAAGATAAGGTTACTGGCCAAACTCTACAAGTTTGTATTTTCAGATATCTAAATAAGGCCACAATTTTGTGGTATTTTGCTACTGCTTTTGCTAATTTGGCGTTCTATCAATTTTACTTGTTTTTTTGCTGTTCGGTGTTGGGAATGAATGGGTCATCATGGTGCGGCGCTTTTGTTTTTATTTTGTTGCCTGGTGTTGGGGCTATATGGTGGGCTAGATACTGTTGCGAGAAATAAGTTTCGGACGTTATATCCAGCTATTGGGAGGTTTTAGTCCGTCATTTGTCACTGGTCCGATACGCTGCCCGACAGATGTGACATCCAAACTCGACTTTCCACGACTTTCCGCATCCATTCTACCACAACAGCCGCAGCTAGAAACCTATAAATCATCAAAGATACTACAAAGATACTAAAACACCCCTAAACTGGCTCATAGTACCTGCTATAGATGGTTGATATGTGAGTGCCAACTTTGATTGGCATCAATGGTTTGGCTGCTTATGGCCATGGCACAACACCCCGTGTCAACTCTCTTTACAGTAATCTGAAGTCTAGCGCTGAATAGAGTAGACCTATCTCTACTATCCCTTCAGGGCGACTATCCCTCGCAGGAGAATATACATCAAAATCCATAGGTTGCTCCTGCCTGTGGATGTCGAACCTCAACCTAATGGGTGATTTGGGGACTGGTGGGACATCTATCCTTTTCGTCCAGGTCCACCTCCTTTTCGTTGAGGTCAAAGCCACAGTCGCAGTCACAGTCAATGCAGTCGGAGAAAAATATTTTATTCGAGTTCGCTTTTTCGTCTGCCACGGTCGCGGTCACGGGAGCTGTCAAAATGTCGCTGGGCCTATGGAAGGAGAAGGAGGATGGCAAGAAGCCTGGGCTGGCCACTTCAAGTTTTCGTCGCTGCCGCTGCTGGGCCTGTCGCTTTCTGTAGCATTCGGCGGAGTTTTCGGTATCGGTACTCATTTTCCTGCGATGACGGAGCATTTCTGATTGTCCATGAGCTGGAGGCAAGAGGTGGGGAGGAATGGGTTGTGGAGGATATGAGTGCCCACAACTGGATGCATACTGCGTTTTATAGCTAATCTGACGGCAGTTCATTGCAACAAGTAGGGAAAGAGAACTTTGATGATTCATTGCGACAGGACAGTGGTAGGGTAGGAGGACTTTGGTGAGTGGATTGTGACCAAGTTGGATGGTTGAATGTTGCCGCTGCGGCAATGCTGGAGCCCAGTTTCGGGCGCAAAATCACCGACGGAGAGCGATTTGCCAGAAGCGGAAGGAGTGATACCTTTTTAGGAAGTCACCGACAGGTATGTTATCATCGGCAACAATAAAGTGACCCTACGCTTCAATGTCAGAGAATTCGTCACTAGACTTGTCTTGAACAAGCTTCGAATGGCCAGCACAGCCCTGGACTGCATCCCTGTGGCAATCTACAAAGCCATAATCGTTGCTGTGGTCCTGGTGTTTTGCGAAAGCACCATAGGCGCCTTTTCCTTGTTCCAAACCGGGCACAACTGGTCAAGCAGCTCCAGCAGGGTCGAGGAGAGAAGGCTCGGCATGGCTGTGAAGCAGCGAGAGGTGGTTGTGCACCGTGTAGCTAAAGATCCGACACAGGTGCAAAGGGACGGAAGATGGGCGTGCTAGGGATAGAGACAAAGGGCGGAGGGCGGTGTATGGCTGGTGCGTGCTGACTGAGCGTCCATTAATGGGGGCGAGTTACCATCTCAGGCAACAAAAAATTAGTCTCGGTCATAACCATCGTTCCATAACCGTGGGCACTGATGTTTTCATCCATGTGCATTTTCATCAGACTACTACCTCTCATGATGATAACCAACGTCAAAAAGCGGATCGGAAGCGGAAGTGGAAGCGGAGAGAGCAATCCATCAAATCAATTCATCATTCCAAACTTCGAAATCCCATAACTAGTCAACTAGCCTCACAAATCACACATCAAACCCCACCAAGCCCAAACCCCAAAAAACCCAAACAAAAAAATCCACAAAAACAACAAGGAACAGAACAAAGAAAAAGAAAAGAAGAAATCGCCCGGGGTATCTCATGTTAACTACAATATCGCACCACTCCACAAAAACCAGAAACCAAAAAAAAAGCCAAAGAACCAGAACAAATCAGAACCGAACAAAGACCAAAACCACAGTCCGAAAAAAACTAAAAGAACCAAAAACCGAAATCGAAATCGAAACCAACAGTGATAATAACCCCTCCAACTTGAAGCTCCCAAAGCTCCCAAAGCTCCCAAAGCTCCCAAGAGAAGATCAGGTGCGATGCAGATAGATATGATATACCAAGAAAGTGAGAGGAAAGAAGAACGCGGAACGGAGAACAGGGGAAGGAGAAAAGTGTGGAGAAAAGGGAAGGGAAAGGGTAGAGGTGAAAGGAGAAAAAACATCCCAAAAAAAAATCGTCAAACTCATCAACCGCATCAACCGCATCAAACACCATAACCCCCCCCCCCCCCCCCCCCCCCCCCCCCCCCCCCCCCCCCCCCCCCAAAATCCTCCTATTCTCTCTACAATACCACCACCTCAACGCCACACAGCCCACCGCGCCCAGTACCATCATGCCCACATTCGTCCAATGTCCCGTCAAATATCCCTCCATTGCCTCCTCCTTCTGATAAATCCACACGCCCACGATCTGTCCCGGCGTGCCGAAACTCACATTCAACCCGATCGCCAACCCGGCTGCACTAGTTCCATGAACATTCCCCGAGAGCCATCCTAGCAAGGGAGGAGTAGACGCGAACACGCCGGAACACGCGATCACGAGGCAGATATAGCGTGCTGTGTAGTAACCTGGGGGAAGGAGCGCCGAGGCAAGGAAGCCGATCATGCTGATGAGCATTGACGCCGCGGAGAGCGTCGCGCGCATGTTGTAGCGGTCCGACAAGAACGCCGTCAAGAGCGTGACGACATACGCTGCTGCCCACGGCGGGACCGTCATCAACTGGGCCTCAATCGAGTCGAACCCGAGGCCGGCCGTAATACTCGGGGTAAACAATGACAGCGATGAAAATGACACCGACATTGCAAAGTAGATGACATAGTGTGCATACAACCTCCAATCCCTAAACGTCGCGACTGCTTCTCGCCATGTAATCATTTTCGATGTTCCCTTGGACCCTTCAAACGCCAGGCGCTCAGCTGCGAGAGATTTTTCGGTGGGGGAGAGGAAGGAGGAGGATTCTGGGTAGTCCGGGAGGAAGAGGTAGACGAGTATTGCGGCGAGACACGACGGGATTCCCTCAAGGATGAAAAGCCATCTCCAGGCGGCCAGGGAGGCGACTTGGTTCATATGGGATATACCGAACGCGATTGCGCCGCCGAACGCTCCCGCAAGAGTCGCGGAGGCTAGGATGACGGCGAGCCGGATGGAGCGCTCGTCGACGCGGTACCAGAACGTCAGATAGTATATTAAGTTCGGAAGAAACCCCGCCTCGAAAAGTCCCAGCAAAAACCGTGTCGCTATCAACGAGGGGAAGTTCTTAATACATCCGGTCCCGATGGTAACAGCGCCCCAGGAGAACATAAGAAATGCGATCCATTTCGACGGCGTCAAGCGTTTGAGGAAGATATTCGACGGCACCTCGAACAGCGTGAACCCGATCAGAAATGTCATCAGCGCCAACGCATACTGCGAGTCTGATATTCCGAGTTCAAGCTCCAGAGAATTGCCGTTTTCTTCGTTCATGATGCGCGCGTTGGCGATGTTGGCGCGGTCCAGGAAGCAGAGGAGGTAGATGAAGGAGCACAGTGGGATGATGCGGAGATCTTGTCGCCATAGCAGAGCACGGTTTTCGGGGGTGCGGGGGTTGTAGAGGTCGAGACCGAAGGGAGCGGCGGTAAATTCGGCGAGCTGGGAGGAGGGTTAGCTGGGGTTATGCGGGGTGGAAGGGAATGATATACATCGACAATGTCTTTGCGCTGGTGCTCGGAGGCGGTGGTTTCCGCGATACTCGGGGCGGGGGAAGAGCGTGTAGAGTGGATGGTGAGAGAGATTTTGCTGTCGCGGCGCGGGTCGCCCTGGGTGGTGCTCATGGTGGGCGACAGCGACCGTCTCCTCCTTGTCCTCGCTGGTGGTTCAGGGTGGCGGGGTTTTGGAGAAGAGTAGTAGATAGTTTGCTGTTTGGTGTTGGCGGAAACGGGTCCTCGGGGGCGGGGCAAGACTTTCTCAGACTCCCTTCAACCAGTGCTCGTACACGTCGATTCTTGCCTTGTCGTTCTCAGTCGAGTGGACTCGCGGGGTGGTGGCGAGAGGGGCCGTGGACCAGAGTCGAAGAGGATTTCAACGAACAGACTCTTTCCTGGTGTTTTCTACTCATCTCCAGCCTTGGCCGAGCTCTCCCCACACCATAGCACCAGCCACAGTCGACCGTACCAGCCACAGACGCGACTAACCGATGGGCTCCGTCGATCATGATCAGCATCACTATCACAACGACAGCTCTCCCCACACTATTCCCCAGCTTCCTCACCCACCACCCACCACAACTCCAATGGACGATCTCGACGGCTTTAGCTTCATCCCACCCTCTCAACGCTCCCCGAAACCTCTCTCACCAAAACCCACACCCTCACCACCACCAGAACCCACCCCAACAACAGCTCCCCCCACGGAAGCTCCTCCTCCCCCCGAAGACCGCCAATGCCGCATCTGCCTCGACACCATCCCACCCCCCTACCTCCCCTCCCCCACCCTTGGCCGCCTCATCTCCCCCTGCACCTGCACCGGCTCCTCCCGCTATGTGCACTCGGGCTGCCTCCAACGCTGGCGCTCGACCTCGCACACCGCCTACTACCAATGCCCGACCTGCCACTACCGCTATCGTCTCCGGCGTCTCACTCTCTCCACGTTCCTCAAATCCACGCTCACCCAGCTCGTTCTCACCTCCACCATCCTCCTCACCCTCATCTTCGCGCTCGGCTTCGTCGCGCGGCCAGTGCTGAACGGCGGGCTGGTGGTGGTGGAGGAGTTTATCGACCCGGCGCTTTATGAGGTTGTTGAGAGCGATGAGATTGGGGGGTGGGGGATGCATTTTTTGAGAGGCATCGCGAGTCTGGGGGTGATGGGGTTTGTCAAGGTGGTGTATTTTTTGGGGCCGGGTGCGTGGTGGAATGTTAGGGCGGTGGGGAGATGGAGTGGGAGGGAGAGGGCGAGGGGGCTGGGGTGGGTCGTGGTCGCGATAGGTGTGTTGAATTTTTTTGTGGCGCTGTGGAAGCTCGTGGGGGGTGGGGTGGAGAGGTGGATGGAGATGGCGGCGGTGGAGGTGATGGAGGTTGGGGATGGGGAGGCGGAGAGGGGCGGGGGGGAGGAGGAGCAGGGGAGGAGATCCGTGAAGGAGAGGGTGGTGGGGGCTGTGGTGGGACTGTGGGGGGTTGTGCTGAGGCTTCGTGAGAATTTCGTGGCCACGGTAATGAGGGAGAGGGGGAGGCCACATTTGGATTAGAAGGGGAGCACGATGGTTGGGTTGTGGAGAGTTGTGATACCGTTAATGAAGGTGGTAATGTTATCGAGGATGTACCAGTATTCGTACAATAGCCCATATTGTACAGTGCACCATCACACCCGAAGTAACACTCTCATACATAATTCCATAATCCCACTTGAGCAAGAACCCCAAATCTCATCACACCAACACAGCTCAACCCTTCAAACCAAAACCGGTGTAGAGATCAAACAAGCCGCCGAACACAAGAAAAAAACAACCAACGAAAAGGGGGTATATACAATAGTAGTAGTAGTAGTAATACGGTCCAGAAGGGGAAAAAAGGGAATCAAGAAATCGTGTGCAGAGTGAAGTGAATCGGAATCAGCATCTTGACGCAGATGAAAAGGCAAGCAATAAAAGAAAAAAACATCACAGAATCCCGACTATGCAAGAAAAAACGAATACCATACCCAAGACCCAAGTCCCACCCAGCAAAACACACAACTTGAACGCAAAAAAAGCAAAAACAAAAGAGCAGAGTAAAAACGCCAAATCAATCACAAACCTGCGTCGCCCAAAACATTTCGAGAAAGCTTTACATCAACAACCATTCCATATTATCTCTTTTCCCCCTCTGGCCCATACAGCTATACCCCCCTTCCACCTTCTCATCTAAACGTCGCCGCACCATTCTCCTCCCTCACCATCCCATTTGCATCATCCCCCCTATTATCCATTCCAGTGGTATTAATCAAATTCAACACATCCATTCGATTCGTCGGCATTGATTTCACCGCCTGACCACCCGAGTCACTCGCTCTTCTCGAGCGACCACTAGAATCCGATCCCGAGTCCTGCAGCTTCCCGTCATGCACAGCCCCGGCATCAAAGTATGTCGTATGGATATCTCGGTCGCTCTTTGTTCCCGATACGATATCAGGTGTGCCGAGATGGTCATCGTCATCACTACCGTCATCGTCCATCCGCGACGGTTGGGAAGGGAAGGGTTGGTGTTCGTGGATTGTGGGCGGGGTGATTTGGTGGTAGTGTGCGGAGACGGGGATGGTGGGGTCAGTGTAGGCGGTGGTGACGACCGGGGTGTAGAGATGGGGAAATCCGGATTCGTAGGTGGCGTAGGTTTCCATTGTTTGGTATGATTCATGGTTGAAAGCTTCGACATAGAATTGTGGTGGAATCGGGATTGAGAGGAACTCAGGTGGAACGGCAAACTGAGATGGATCATCTGGTGCCATCATCAGCGCTGGGTCAAAGCTCTGGCTGCCCATTACTTGTTGATTGCCAATCTGATCAAACTGCATGCCGGTAGGTGTTGTCCAGGCCACAGGGTTGACCTGTGGAAAATTTTGTTGCGGTTTGGCTTCGGTGACAGGCGCCGGGATACTCCCCCTAGGATTTCGTATCTCGTCGAGTTGCTTACGTAGCTTCAAAACGCGATTATACTGAGAATTAATGGGTACCCAGTATCGCTTAAGTTCCGAGAGCCACTCAAGCCCCTGTTGAAGCCGTTCTATCTGCTCCGAATACCGCTCAGGCGAATTGTTGACTTCCATCGCTCTTTTGGCCGAAATAACACAGGCATCCTGTATGGCCTGTCCTAGGAAAGGGGCGTTGACGATTAATGGCTTGTCTCCTTTTTTCGTAGCCTCCCTCAGCACCCAGACTTCCCTCATGATTTGCAAGATCGTATCAGCGTGCACAAAAGCCTTTCTGATACTCGTCACAATCATTTTCTTGTTATCTCCATCGTTAACATCCAGCATACCTCCAAGTCGGACGTATCGATGGACATACGCCATGGCCATATGCCACATGACGTGCATCATGACAAAGGCCCCAGTGGTACCAAAGTCGACTTGAGCAGCAAGATTTTTAACAGAGTATGTCAGTCCCAGTGGCAGCGAATTCCGCCATTTATCCAGTTTGGACGAAAAGCCCTTCAGCGTATCATTCTCGTCAACTGGATCCTTCTTCAGAGTAGCAAAATGAATCCTGCGAAGAATGTTGCTCCAAATGCACGTAATCCGAACGAGAAAAGCATAGGCCCCCATGTTCTGGGTCCCGACGTCCGGATGATGTGGATGGGGTCCATCCAAAAGTTCTGTTCCGACTTCTTCGCCCCTTTCAAAACTTGGTTGGTTACAAGGAAGTTGAACATGGCAATCGTGGTCTTGAATCAGGTAGGCTCGAGCTACACCATAACAGTTGAATCTCTGAGAAAAAATCAGCTAAAGTTTCTGAAGTCTGGTCATCATATACTCACGTCCATCAAATAGTAGGCCCAGTACGTCCGTCTGTAAACCTCCCGTTCGATAATGCTCAATTCCTTCTTTTTGGGCTCCAAGTTCATGTTTAGCGCCGAGCCCATTCGGACCGCCATACCAGCAAACATCCAAGCCTTTTGGCCATTGTTTGTTCCAAAATCATGTATACCCATGTGCACCATGCTCTGAACAACTTCCAGGGTGTACGTATCATATTGCCTCAAGATCAATGTCCGAGTCGCATCAGCCCACACTTCCGCAGCCTCAGGTGTAATATCATCAGTGAAGCGTGCAGCAACAGCGCATATCGAAAACTTCAAAATCGGCGGCTTCTGGTCGAGATTTTTGACGAAGGAAGGCCTGTGAAGGAATGCGTAGGTTTGCGAATAAAAGTGTTCAAAGTAGGTATCGACGAGCATGTCAAATTGAGCCGGAGGAGGAAGATGAACGCCGCTTGAGTTTGGATCAAGCATTTTGTACATTGGGGTCCCCATGGCCATGGGCGAGGTGATAGATGTTGTTTGTGGCGTTGAACTGCGGCCGTGATTGCTTCTAGCATCTCGTGTATCTGACTGTGACCGGTGACTTTGGACGCTTGAGGCAGCATGTGTATTCTGGGAGTATGAAACCCCAGGCCCACCCATACTGTTTGCTGATAATGTTGGCGAGCTGGGAGGAAACGATTGTGGAGATGCAACAGGATACCCCATAGTAGGGGGGCCATAATTGTTCCTTCGTAATGCCATGAGATGGCGTGCGCGAGATTCTTCAGGGCTCTCGTATGTTTGATGCGCACTTGTACCGTTCTCTAAGGTAGGAAAAGGTGGAGGTCGGACGTCGGGTCCAAGATGAGGTGGAGCGCTGTATGGTGTTGGCGAGTTGATCGGAAGGTAATGATTTGCCCTTTCCGTGTCAACAGAGCCGCGCCGTGATACGGGCCCAGGGTTGTGCTTTTTCGGCTCTTGTGACGGCTCCATTGATAATTTCCGTTTCTTAAACCGGGATGGGCCGGCATTGTTTGATGGCATAGAGATCGAACCAATCGAAGACGACCGGCCGCCGTCACTTTTGATTTTCTCGCCGGTATTGCGACCTTTTTTCTTTTTCTCTTCTTCCCTGCCATAGTTTAGTCTCTGCAGATAAAGCTTCACATGAAGAAAACACACTTTGAAGGCCACGAGCACTGGACATGCATTTTCGAACAATGTTGGCAGCTTGTTTCATCATTTTCCAACTCTCTAAGCACAGGTCAAATGAAGCTCCTATCCTTGTCCGTGAGGAGAACTTACACGCATTTTATCTTCTTCTGTCTGCAGTTGCGGCAAGCAGCTGGTAATCGTTGGCGTGCCTTTCCGCCAGCTGTTAACCCCCATTCTGGATTGACTTGGATCCCATCCTTTTCTAGAGGTAGCAGCAAGTCTTGTGATTGTTTTCCAATTCCCCGTTGAAATCCCGCTGGGAGCAGTACATCTGGTGGCACATACTCATTTTCGTAGTAGTCAATCCCTGTTTTCGGATCTCGGAAAGCTGGAACTCCTCTCTTCTTTGAGGTTTCGCCGCTCTCCATCTTGCTATTCGGCGAGTTTTCGACCTCACCAATCATTGGAGCTGGACTCATGCTAACACTGGGAACCCGTGAGCCGTTCTCTCTTTTGATATCCTCACTGGTATACATTCTCCCATCAGAACTATGCCGGTGTTGGATTTGTGGCCTGGAGTCTCCAAAAGATCCTTGTCGATGATGGGCGTACTGCTGCTGATGGGATGGAAGGCCAGGTGATGCAAACGAATTACCGCCGCTGACATGTCGTGGTACGAAAGGCTCCATGGATGACCGTAAAGGGGAATTGTGTGGTTGTTCCACAAAGGTTCGATGGTCTAGCCCATCATGCGGTGCGGAAGAGGGTGTAGAGGAGATGGAGAGTGATGTTCTTTGACCGCTTTGAGGACGATGCGACTTATGTGGCAGTGGAAGACCTGGAGCCGGTGGGCCCATCTGCTGCGGCAACGGTGTCCGAGGGGAGCCTGGATACTGGGTTGGGGGCGACGGTGCTGCATTCGGTTCTATCGTTCGATTGAGGGCTGGCTGGCTGTGTCTTTGGTTCTGTGGAGACGGTACTGAACTGTGTTGTGGATATCCATTGCTGTCTTGTGACGGAGATTTGTTGAACATGTAGCCGTTTTGTGGTTTATCCCAGTTCCTGGATGTATGATGGGGAGATATTGGCGGCCCCTCTGGTATCCCCGGTTTCCCTGGAGGTACGCTTTCTGGCATTGGCGTATGTATCCCGTTCTCATAGTTCGGTTCATGCCACTGCGGTTGACCTGGAGGAGGTGGCGGCGGAGGATGATGAGTAGTCGGATGAGATTGTGGTGGTGGACGGTGAGAAGGATCGATATACTCGTGATATGCGTAGTGGTGCGGTCCAGAGTGATGCACCGGAGGCCCTCCAATCACTCCAGTCATCATTTCACCGGTGTCTGCGGATCCTCCAAAGCTGACGTGATGTTCTTCTCGATAGCCGAAACCAGGGTTGCCTGTTACTGAGGCAGGACCTGAGAAAGGAGGGGGATGTGCAACTGCGGCGTGCTGATGAGGTGGATAAGGACCGGGCCCCGAACCCTGATGTACTGTATACTGGTTCTCCGCAGACATTGGAGGTTCTTGGGGCTGAGCAAAAGTAGCCCCAACGACCACTATGCCTGCCCTCCACAGCGATGCCCACTATGCACGAACAACTCGACCCCGAAGCACAGGTGTTAGATGCACGCACTAGACCACGTTCAGGTGCCGACAGCTCAAACGAGAAAGGTGGTCAATCACGTTCCTCGATCCAGAGAGATTCCACGAAAATGTGCAACGCCTAGCAGGTTGTGAGATCCAACAAACACTCCTCAATACCAGGACACGTTGACGATACCGTTGTTGTGTTGGCAAAGCTAATATTACAAAGGATGAAGCTGGATGGTTTCGCTCTTATTGCGCGTGTGAGTTGAAGCCCGAAATCCCACACATCGATGGTCCCAGAGTGTCAAGCACCTCGCGCCGTTGCGAGGCTTTTTTTTTTTTTTTTTTTTTTGAATCTAAAAACCGGCGGGGTCCAACGGGCGAGAATCGACGGGTATGCACGAATGCGGTGTTTCGACCTCGACGACAATAAAAAGGTATCCCGGGATGTTTTATCGGTGTTTTAAAAGATCTGCATCTGACAAAAACCAGCGAGTTAGTGGATGAGCACCAAATATCACATCCCCAAAAGCAACCGTCACCCACGGCTAAAATCCTCTATTACTCTGGAGGCAAAGAGCTCCCATATCCACGAAAGCTCTCTCTCCGCAGAGACACCGCAAACAACACCCCCATACCCGCACATCGCCCCGAACAGAACACGGCCCATAAAATCATCAACGGCAACAAGAGTGGCATACCGAGAAATTATCGTGGCCCGACAGCAAATTCTTCTCCAAACAATGTACCAACACCCCGTGTATTCGCAAAAGTCGCAGTTCGCGATGGCCGGAGGAGCGAACCGGGTGCTCCAGACAGAGGGACGGTGTGACAGAAATGGGCGCGGCAACGAGTATTGATGAACAGCTCGCGATAAACAGAGTTGGCGTCGGGGGCTCCTGCGTTTCTGGGGACAGGAGGTAGCCCTCACTCGCTGCGACAGGACTTTGAGCAGAGAATGGTGGTCAAGCCGGACGCGGGCGGTAACGAGTATGTACTGTCGCTTTTGTTGCTTTCGACGCGGGGGGGACGGTGAGAACGGAGCGGGCAGAGACGAGATGGTTTAACAGGGCTGTGGGTCGGTCGGCGACAAGCGAGATCGTGAGGTGGTGGCAGAGATGGAGGAGGAGCGGAGATGCAGATGGAGATGGAGGAGGAGGGCTGGCCGGAGTAACCTTGGGGGGAGTACAACAGAATGGAGGAGAGTGCAGGGCCTAGGTAGCGATAGGTATGGGCTGTGGTTGTCGATTGATCCAGCTAGCTAGGGTCGCTCTTACCCCGACTTCTCACCACCAACACGGTGGGGGAGGGGGCCGCATTCGAGGGGCCAGGGATGGATGGACCAGGGTGGGCTGACCATCAACCACACAGCACAGCTCTCTGGTGGCTCAGCACTCTGGAACGGGCCGCTGCCAATGCACAAATGTTCAGGACGGGAATTTACTTCTCTCCATCATACTGTGTTTTTGAGGTATCTATCTAATCATATGGCACCGCAAAACATTTGAACATTCTCCCCTGTTGAGGGCCTGCAGCCTGGGGCTGAGTAACATCGTAGGTCTCCTATCACCATCCTCAGCCATCCAATTAACCATCATCTGGCCCAGACGATTACAAGAAGGATGTAAACAACAAGCAGGGGCAGTACCCTCAAGAACCACTCAATCATCCACTCAACTGTCTGAACCCAATGAATATCGCGTTTGGGGATCGGTGAATTCCCAAACAGGTATGGCGTCTAAGGAGCAAAGGTCCAAAGGGTTACCGTTCTGGATCCTCAATTCAGGTTTATTACTCCTGGTTCTTGAGGGTTCATAAAGCTACAGATTTATTCATCGGAGATCGAGTGCCTGTAGGCTGTGGAATGGGAATGACAAGGACTGTCAGGTTGAAATTGACGTTGCCCGAGTGACCCGGCGTGCGATGTAAAGCATTCCACTTGACACTTCTTCTAGGCATTGCCCATCACACAGAAAGACTCAACTCCGGCTCCCGAAAGCAGCAGTAATAACCCATCATCCTGTCAAAACATATCTCGAAGCTTCTAACGACATTAGGATCGCTCTCATGCCCCCATATCGTCAAACGTTGCCCATGAATCGATGATCCACCAGACAACGTGGTCGAGATCCTCAGAATATTACACATCATGACTCCTCCAGCATGCTCAATTCCATCAGCCCCGCCGGCTTTTTCCGCCCTCGAATACCTCAGAGCGACTTCCGGCATCATCGTCAAGAACTGGATGTCACAAATTGCCACCAAACCCGCTGTCGACGAGTAGAACCTACAACAGTCCGGCACTGGCCGGAGTACCACTGCAACTGTTCCGCGTGGAGAAGTCTCGCGTCCAAACAGCAAACCCCAAACTTTCCGAGAGTCACACTGTGGCCTCCAGTGTAACTGTGTTGATATCCCCGTAATACTGGCGACGACTTTCTAACACCGGAATAGCGTTGTACGACTTGATGCTCATAGCCGAGACTTTACTGTTCGCCCCTCTTCCTTCACCTACCTCTCATCCAAATGCATCTCTCAAGTTTTCCAGCTCCATCAACATCAGCAAAAACACCTATATCCGCCGGCCAGAGCTATCCCCAAATCAAAACCCGCTATGGTATCATTCTATTACATGCTGCTCCTGTTTGTTGGGTATCGCGCACACTCCTAAGGCGGTACTCGCATCATCCTCATCACGTGTCACTGCCAGCGCTTCTTGCATCAGTTCTTGCCCGCCAAGTGACCCAGCGAACTGGCACGCGCTCTGAATGGTTGGGTTTTTGCGCTGACCTCCTCTCTTTCTCCCCGCGTGTGCGTTTTGCAGGCGTTTCTATCGTATGAACCGGCCCCACCAGCACAAGAACAGTACAGTGCAGGGCAGGTACGATGCCTCCTTCGCTTTTCGTCTCAGCCTTGATTGACCCATGCGTCTTTCGTCTCCTACGTGGCCGCCACCATCGACCCACCAAGCTTGCAAAAAACAAAAGAGAGAATCGACGCTGTTGTTTACCTGTTGAAGACGGAAATGAAGAAAAATCGCCAAGCACGTCTCATCACCCAGCTGCCGCCCCCAGCCCGATTAGAGATAAAAAGTTTCCACACTGGTCCATGTTTGAAACCCCCGGGCCGCGAATCGAGTAGGGCGGATACTTAGCTTCGGTAGATGCGATAGGGTTTAACATCCATCGGTGATATATGGGCAACTGCCAGTCATGTCGCACGTTCTGTGAACGTGGTGGTGTCGGCGATGGGGTTGGAGTTGGCTTCAACGTGATGGAGTTCGAGTGAGAGTCTGAGAGTGTGAGAGTAAGGGGTGAGTGATTCGTCATGTGCTCTGGATCCAAACCACACCAGGAACATGAGAACGTGGGCATCCTGATCGAACCTGGGGATTGTCTACCGGAGTTCCACGGATAAAGTTTCGGCAGATGTTACTGAACCGTTATGTGAAGTCGAGTATCACATCATACCCAAGACAAGCTGGTACTCTCGAAAACTATTGCTTATTTGAAGGGCTCACGAACCCAGGTATCCTCCAGGCTTACGCAAGTATTCAGGAGAGGATTTACGCCCTCTTTCACCATGTCAACTGGATTCGGATTCTTGAACCCCGAGTACGAGTACTGGATTGTATTGTGAGTAATACCGGTACAGTCCTGCTTCAATCTGAATCTAATAGTGTGAATCTGGGCATAGAGTTACTTTCTGAGTAATGACCTGTTATACTGTGATAACGGACTCGGACGCAGTCTCGGAATTACGAGCTTTACACCCTTTCTACCGAACTGCATTGACTAGCAGTTCGGTGATACCATCTAACTTTTTTCAGTACGGTATTGATACAATGATTCTAGGTATCACTGCCCCAGTTAACCCGGCTGGATGTTGAACTCCTACCCACCGAAGTGAATCTCAAAATCCGAGATTTCGGCATGCGTCGAATGTGCGCGTGCGCACGCCAAAGTTTAAATTCATTTCCCGCCTCAACCTACCGGTACTCATACTGGCAAGCACCCAGGCTAGAGGGTAGGCAATGGTTTTACCGAGCGGACGCTGCTTCAAGTTTTCGCGAGATCAGATCGAGTGCCGGCGCACAGATGGATTATGTCACATCGAGGCCCGTTGGAACGGGCCTTGGGATATTCGGTACCCAGACACCGGTACTGGTAGTTACACGCATGGATAAACATTGTCTACTCGTGAGCCATGAGGATTGAGCATGGTAAAGATTCAACGCCGTGCATCCACCTGGGTGGCTGAGGTGGAAAATGAATGTCCATCCTGCACCAGCACAATCGTGTTGAGGAATTTACGTTTTTTAACTTTAGGTTTACGTTAAATTTATACACCCCGGCTGCTGTTGAGGCTATGTAGTATCCAGATACCGCCGTGTGGAGTCAAATTGGAGTGAATTCCAACCTTCAATGTATGGATGGATACTCTGACTGAGCGATCGCGGTGGTTTAGATAAGGCATGATCTTTGTATATAGATCTAGATCCCAATCGCTTAATTCTACAGGCATCGGCTGGAACTGTAGACAATGATTGATGCATCGCCGTCCGTTGTCGATACCAGGAGTTGTGTACTCTAGAGTACACACCCGTCTTCATCTCCTGGTCCATGCTGGACCTAGCCCCCCCAGTTATTGATCTACCGGTAGATACCGATGCTGAAACGCAGTGACCTTCGAGCAAGTTATAATTACCGAATTATGTTTCCAGACAGTTATTAAACCCGGACTATGGCAGAAACCCGCATTCCACAGCCTGGGGAACACAACAACGTAACCGTGGAGGTGCAATGGTAGTTTGAAGACCGAGTGGGGTGTGGTATATGGGAGCGAGATCATGGATAGTATTGAAAGTAATGTAGCGTAGATTCCCGAGACTCGATCGGCCAGAGTCTTCCAGAGTAAGAATTTGGACTTGAAGGCGGGTAGGTAGTTGCCGAAATTGAAAGTCGATACGTCGATTCGGAATGCAATGGGCGGATAGATGAGTTCCGAGCGGACGGGACGGGGTAGGTTGGGGTTGGGAAGGTACTAGTACTCTACTCTATGTAGCATGGGGAAGGAGGGGTTGGAGAGAGAGAATGGATGGGGAGATGACTGGAGAAAGCACGGTTGTGGATTTGATGGTGATGGGGGATAGATTGAGTAGAGTATGGGGTAATGAGAGCTCGAGAGGTGACTTGACTTGATTTGACTTGAGTTGGAAATAGCTCGCTTGGTGTTGAACTGGGGGTTGGGGGCGGGGGGCACGCACGAACTTCAACAAGCTCACGACCCAGTCGAATTTTGCTTCCACTCCTCCTACCTCTCCCACATCCCCCAGTCTGCCCGACCCTGACCTGTCCACCCAACACCGCATCGCAACTCCACCCATCCGCGGCACCTCCCTCCCCGATAACCCAGAACCCAGGCCCCTGGACTAAACGATTCCCAGCTGCGCCATCTCGTCGCCCTCAGATCCGAGCTGCAAGGTTGCAAGGTTGCATGATGCTCTGCGGAACCGGAGCGCGGGTGAGACGCTGTTTCGGGTGTGATTTCAGTTATTCTGGGGGGATGTGCTTGTGGAACTGCCGGAGGAAAGAACAATATGGTGATGGGATGGAGAGATAGAGAGATTACGGATTTGGGGGAGGTGGTGGAGATTGATACCCTGGTGTGCTGTGATAACTTGAAGACGAGTGCGTTGGAATGAGTATTGAGGATTTCTGTTGACTGTCGATTGAGGCTTTTGGGAAGTGAAATTGGGAATTTTGACGGCTGGAAGCGGAGGATCCCATCCAAGCACTCGGATTTCTCGGTATCATGAAGTGAATACAAGATTGTGTGTTCATCGTGAACCTCCTGACGTCGAAGCTGATGATTCCAGGGGCCGGTCGCATTTACCAGCGAATGGGGCTGACATATTGATATGCGAGTCCCCCAGTTCCTTAATATCGGCAATGTCTCGTACAGAACCCTTTCCGGGGACCTTGAATCATAATCATCGTACGGGTATCATTAACGACACGGGCAGATATCTAAGCTACAGTCACTCTACCCCCATCTCATATATTCTCACCTGGTCTTTTCCCTCTCTCCATCGATGGGGTAATCTTCGTCCTCACACCCAACCTCTTCAAATAACACCACGTATGCCAAAAATTAACCACAAACAGCACTCCAAACACCAAAAACTGCCCTATAATCCCCGCAGCCACCAAAACCATACTCCCAACACTAAACCAATAACACGTATCACTCAACGCCTTCCCAATCGGCTCCAATGACACCACCACCTGCATCGCCGTCAACACCACACTCAGATACACAACCATCAACAACAACCACGCGAAATTCTTGCTGAAAAACTGCGCATACGTCGTGTACTGTCGATGGTACATTCTCCACGGCGACGATCTCGCAAAAATCATAATATGGTTCAACCTTGACAGCCGCAGCTCGCCATAATGATATCGCTTATTCACCAGCGCAGAAATCGGGTCCGTCGACACCGTAGTAATGATTTCCGCCGCCAGCTCATGCCATTTGGCCCAATCGAGGTGTTCAGGGATCAGATGCAGCTCTCTCGCCATTTGAACGTCGATAGGGTATTGCAGCAGCTTTGTGTAGGATTTCAGGAAACCGAGCGCGAGCTGCTGGAGCTCGGGATCGACAGAGATGTATTGGCGCCAGAAATCATGGTTGAGGAGCGAGGCCGGGAGAGGCTTGATGTATATTGTGTCGTCGCGCCAGGTGAGATGGAGTTTGGTGCGCTCGGTCACCAGGATCGACCGGTTGAGGATTCTTTGATCGTGTAGACTGTGGATGTTGCCCAATCGTCCTGCCCACCACAGGTGCAGGTGGATGTCGTTGAGATCTGGGAGAGAAAACTCTTCTTTTAGGTAGAGGGTGATTTTGGACTCGAGTTCGTGGTGGGAGCTGGTGGGGAGAGTGGAGGAGTGCTTCGATTTGGGGCAAGGGGTGTGATGTTTTAGTCGGGAGAGGGCGTGTTGCAAGATTGGTCGCCCGGGGATGGCAGAAGCGATGTGGCGAGGATTGGGAGTGGATTTCTTCTCCCACTCTGAAAGATCGAGCGATGCGGTAGCGGAGAAAGGTGGTGGGCGAAGTTCGTGAGCTGGTGTCGGCGTGTCCTGCGATAATAAGGTTAATATTGGTGTTGAAATGCCTCGTGAGGCGTGGAGCTGTGTACAATGTGGATGTGGGTGAGACTTGTGTTTTCCCCGCTTGTTCGAATGCTTAGAGCGCTGTCGTTCATGGTATGACGGCGTAATTCGTGATCCTCAATGACCGTGTGTAAAACTCAAAAGACGTGGTACTTCAGGCTGGCTTCGATGAGATGATATTCTCCAACACGAAAGGAGACGACTGACGCTCTTATACTCCGAGCCTTACAGTACAATTTCCAAGCTGTGCTGCCGGTTGTCTTGCATCTCCGCTGGACCAATACACAATGTAGTGCGTTCGGCGTCTACTGTAACTCGACCACGAAAACATGCATATGTGCGCGCACGCATATTGGCGTCTGCGGATTTTTAGTGTTTCACACAGATATTCATAGATGGAGACTTGGTTGTTGGGACTAAAAGATGAATTTAGACAGCGCATCATGGTGGTGACACGTGACGAGTGCGTGCGATATCTATGTGAACCATGGTCAAGATCATACAAGATATAACGGTTTTCAAATCGTACCCTGGATTATTCACATTACCCATATCTAGTCCCACCCACTCCGCCACCATACAACCATCAACTTGAGCAATGTTCGATTCCTCTTCGAAATCACCGACCCGACGCCAGGATGGCAATTCATGATCGACCTCATCTTTCACCCCCGGGCCCCAAGACCCAAACGCAAACAACCACCCTGATTCCCCAAGGTCTCCATCTATTTTCAACACTAAGCTGGGCTCGTTCACAGCACTGGATTTCTGACTCGGATTCGGAGTCAGTCATGGTGGACCGGGGGCCATTTGAGGCCTTGCAACTTGAATTCCGGTTGATCACATCACATCACGGCTTGAGATACACCCGCAATGCCAGTGATATCAGTAATACAGCAGAATACCTGCTATATAGTCTATATAGTTCAAGATCATACTATATTTGATTCTCTTCTCTTCTCTTCTCTTCCGACCCGCCGATGCACCAGCGCTTCCCGCCTACTTACTTCGCCTGGGAACAGAGACACCCATAAGTCAAGAATGAAGTACAAAGTAGTATATCAAGCAACTTTGAAGTTTGATATTGTGAGTACAAATTTGAACCCATCCATCATGAGGCGGCAAAACCGAGTCACAACTTATGAAGCACATCTGCAGTCGGAACAAGTTGGAGGCGACCCAGGGATGTTGGGAGGTTGGGATTTGGAGCTGACTCCAACGACTGACTGCAACGATGAAGTTGCAACTTGTGCTTATGGATTCAATGTGATGGAGATGGAGATGGAGATGCACTTCTTGAGGAGCGTACTGAGGCAGGGAGTCTGGAACTGGAACTGGGAGGTGGAAGGTGCTGGGTAGGAAGTCGGAAGTAGGAAGTTCACAGAGTAAATAGAGCTACTCAAAATGGCGGTCGATCTGTCTCTCTTGCTCCCAGCTGGGCTGCGCTACGGCACTATTCATGTCGAGTGTCTTTCTCCTGTCTATTGCAGAGTAGAGTAGAGTAGGGTAGCGTAGAGTATTAACCTCACGTGCTCGGGCTCGTCCCAAACTCTCAAGGGGTGAAGGTAGATAGTTAGATATCGACAGGCCCTCACCGACCTGCGGATGTGGGAGTTGATAGGTTGTTTATATGAGCGCGTTGGAGGGGATGGTGATGCAGGAAGTGGTAAACAGGCGGTGGCGCTGGATACGTTGGATGGGGCTGTGGTTGTTGCTGGTGGGTGATTGTTACTGGTGCTCTACGGTATTGATGGTGATGAGAAATATTGTGGTGGTGGTGGTGGTGGTGGTGGTGGAGGATGGCGGCGGAGAGATGTTGGGTAGTTACTGTATGTTCTAGTTACTGTAGGTTTGTAGGTTTGTTGATTGGTTGGTTGAGGAGGCCGTGAGCTTGAGGTTGTAGTTGGATGGCCAGAGTGTGGATGTGGATGTGCCCCGGCTGTGGATATCAATAGATTAGCACTATTTAGAGGATTTGTAGGCAGCAGTGTGTATATATAGACCTATAGAGCAGCAGGGCAGCAGGGCAGATAAGCGGTAGTGGTGATGGAGTTTTATTGGCCTAGTCAATCTTCATGGATTTTGTGTTGATGACGGGAGGGAAACGAGATGAGATAGTTAAGATACTCAACTGACGGTTCTGTACAGTAACTACCCCAAAATCAGGCTGAATAGATACCAATTAATACAGACATATTAGAATCCTGCGCCAGCTTCACACTATGACAAGTACGAGTAAACAGCGTCTAACATAGCATCCAATATCCAGCGTCTACTCCCACGTGCCGTCATGACATCTCACCACCGTCTCCTAATCATGATAAATCATCCTCCTCACCATCATTTCCATCACCAGCATTGCCACAATCACCAGCATCAGCACCAGCAATCAAAGTATCCAAATCCCGCCCACCCAACACCCGACACCCACACCTACGGCACTGGCCCATGCCGGTATCCATGCCATTCATCCATCGTCCACAAAATAGCATCCGTGCGCTACATCTCACCATCATCACCACCACACCCCATCCCACGCCGGAACGCTCGTTATACAGTAACTACTGGTACCGGGGCCGGGGGTCGGCAGATACTCGAGATTGGAGATGTGATTTCGGAAGGTTTTTTTCCTTTTTTTTTCCTCGAGCGGGCGGTGTGGTTGTGTTTTGGTGGAACGGGGGTTCGGCGGTTTTGCTGGACGACTTGATTTCACCAGCTGTCATCGTCGTCGTTGGTTAATTGGGAGGGTCCGTTGGGGTGAAATTGCTGTGAGTGAGCGGGTGGTTGTACTACATACTACGAATATACATAGTATTATAGGATACTATAGTCTACTGGTATGATGTTAGGATCGAGGTGGGGTGGGTGAGTGAAGGTAAGGTTAAAAGTAAATAATGTTATAGAATATCATGCCTTCTGGCTCAATTGACAACGTTACGCACCCCTCAACGGCTCTCCGCATCCTCCATCTCACGATCCTCATCAGGCCAGCGGGTATGACTTCCTTTAGAGTACATACATATGGTGGTCCCATCCGCGCAGCCCGCGTTGCATCCATACTCTGTATCTTGGTTATCGATTATGGTATCGATTATTATTTATCGGGTGGGGCCACATTGGGATATCGCCACGATATTAAGGTTATCGCAGCAGGAAGTGAGAGTCGAGAACCACGTTGGTTATCCGTCGCAGTTGATTATCGATATCGTTTTGTTGGTTCTGTAATACTGAGATGATGATGCCACTCCAAACCTCCCTTCTCGATAATTGATGAGGCGAGTACAGGCACAGTGTGGGTGCTGCAGGGGGATCCAAGCCTGGGGATCACTCAGTGATGTGGGGAGGGGTTTTCGTAATGGGAAACGGCGAGCCTGAGGATGAAACAATACAGATGAGAATGTATAAAAATACATAGAAACCCGCCCGGTAACGTTATTATAGTCAAGAGCGAACAGAAGACTCCTCTTTACCTATCTCAAGTTGCCAACACTGCTTCCGTCTGTCCAGTATGTACTCCTACGCCCATACATTCTCGCGCGTGCATTGCAAAGTGCGGATAACTGTGCGTGACCTGAGACGGGGATACGAACAACCACGACCGCCTCCGAATTAAGGATTGTTTCCAGCAACATGTTTGACGCGTCGCGTTCTCGTTTCGAAGCAGCGGTGAGCGCAAATCTCCACCTCGCGTCGCCAGCCAGCGCCTCGTGGGCATCCGGCAGTTTCTGGCCGTGGAGCCGAGCGGAGGGAACAACAGCCAAACGAAACCTTACTTTACTTTAGCCAGCCTCGCGATGCAAGGCTGGTGGAACTCCAAGACAGCCGAGCAAAGCAAAGAAGGGAAAAAAATCGACCTGTCGATTTGGTGTTAGTGATCCAGCCGGGGACCGAGACCAACGCGGCGGGTTGAGGGTTTTTAAGACAAGGTGTGTGTGTGTGTGTGTGAATAATGTGTGTGAAAGTGTGCTCCGGCCGTTCAGTGTTGCAGAGGTGTGTGATGGTGTTGCTCTGGTGTTGTTGGGCAGCGGATCACTTGGGGATCTTTACATCTCTTTTTGACATCTCTTTCCTTTGCGCCCACCCCGCTCGCATTTCAGTATGGGCGTGATGAGTGGACGGCGATAGTGTCGATGAGCAGAACGACGTCGGCTCGCAGCGACCCACAGCTCGCCAGAAATTCCTTTGGCGAGTCGCAACTCGCGAAGGCTCGATTCGAGTGAGCATTGGAGGAAGAGCCAACGGGGTCACGCCGACATTATTGTGCAGGTCTACTCGCGCCATCCCCAAAGGAGAGTCAAATTTTACTACGACGCAGCGGGGAGCGGCGTTGGTCTCTTGCTCTACTCTGCCCATTGTCGCTCCACCACCACCACCACCACCACCTGCAACAGTGATCGCTTGGAATGACTATAGTGGAAGGGCGATGTGTACGTGTGCGTGTGCGTTGACGAAATTCTCAGCCTTTTCCATGGTGGAGGAGCACATCTCCAAGTGCTGGTGTGTCGCCGCTGCCGTGATGGCGATGGGCGCTCTTCCCCCGCCAGCCAATATAACGGACCCATTGAGACCCATGGGCCACCCATGCTCTCTAACCAATTGCAGTGGACTACACAAGGGAAAGCCCCTCATTCAGGCATGGCAAATGTCCCGTGGCCCCCAAGCCGGCCCTTTTGGGTTGATCCGTTTCAGTCGCTGTGACTTTGGGGAGCCGAATTGAAACTCCCCCAGCATCTTCAACACCATCGCGGTTTGACCACCACCATCACCCCCACCACCACAGCAGCATCTGCCTTCCGTCATTCGTTAGCCATTCATCGTCTCATCGTCATCAACCCCATCACCGCTGCTGCTGCTGCTGGTGCTGCTGCAACTGCCCTTCCCCTCCATCACCACTTCCATCCCCGCTGCCTCCGTCGCCGCCGCCGTCGTTCGACACTCAAGACGTCGCCAGGGGTTGGGTCCTTTTAGGGTCCTCCACTTGTTAGTGGCTGCTCTTCGCACAGATCCCTCCAGCCCGCTACTGGTACTCATCCATCCTCATCCTCCTCCTCCTGTCTACCCAAAAAGGTCTCCCTCCAACAAAAAAGCAACTGCTGACCAACCCACTGCTTCTTTCGTTCTGCCCTCTGCCTAAACCACCGCCCCGACTCCCTCCTCCCTGGTTGAACCCCACGGCCCCGATCACGTCCAACCACGCGCTCGGTTTCCCGCTCCCCTCATCCCTGTCCGCCTCCTATTGGACTGGTCCATCCTAAGAATCACCTTAATCCTGTGGTGCTGCTCTCGCTTCCTCCCCGACCTGCATTCACCTCCTCACCGCCTCCCGCTGCATCCGTACAACTCCTCCAGTACTTACCCCTCGTTACGACCCTCGAACGTGGAGATCTCGTCCCGTCTGTCCTTTCCCACATCCCGTCCTCACACGTCAAGCCGAAACACTCCCGGATCCTACTTCGGATCTTCAGATTGATTGAGATACGACCAAGCCGACTTGAACACACCCCAAAGGTCGACCTTCCGCGCGCAGCGCCCGCTGCTGTTTCGATATTCTCGCATCTCGGCGTCGCTTCGACTGAATGGTCGTGACGATTGTTGGTCTTTCGTATCTGGGTCGCATTTGATTTCGGCGTTTTTTTGTCTGCTTCGGTTTTGCGCGTCGTTGGTTTCGCATTTCAACAGGTATGGTCTTGGGGGGAAAGGGTTCACGATGGTGGTAATTGCTGTGCTGACTGCTTGTTTTTTGATTCAGTATTCGTAGTTTACCATCGCTAATAAAGGGGTCCTACAACCCCCCATAATACTCACCTTACACAATGACGAATACACCTCTTGGACAAACATCAGCGTCAACGCTGCCACTGACGGATCGCTTCGAGATAATAAAGGAGGTTGGCGATGGAAGTTTCGGAAGTGTGGCGTTGGCGAAGGTTCGGTCCGCGGGGACGAACGTGGGGAAACGTGGGAGCATGGTACGTGCGACAATACGGTTATTCTGATGGTCATGGCTAATCATTGGAATCAGGTTGCCATCAAGACGATGAAGAAGACTTTTGATTCATTCGCCCCTTGTGAAGAATTGAGAGAAGTCATTTTTCTGCGACAGTTGCCTATGCATCCCCACCTTGTACCTGCTCTCGACATCTTCCTGGACCCGTTCAGCAAGAAGCTTCACATTGCGATGGAATATATGGATGGAAACTTGTATCAACTAATGAAGGCACGAGAGGGCAAGTTGTTGGAACTCAGCGTCGTGAAGAGCATCCTGTTTGTCACTCTCATGTTTTCAATTGGCGATGACTGGCTGACGGGTTTGCAGCTACCAGATATTATCCGGATTGGAGCACATTCATGCAAACGGTTTCTTCCATCGTGATATTAAGCCCGAAAACATTCTTGTTTCGACCACTTCACACAACCTTATCGAAGGTGGATTCCGGAGATACTCCAGCATGATGACACCGCCATCAACACCAATGGCTTACTCCGTTAAGATCGCAGACTTTGGACTTGCAAGGGAAATTTCGGCCAAGATGCCATATACCAGCTACGTCTCGACTCGATGGTACCGCGCTCCCGAAGTGCTTCTCCGAGCTGGCCAGTACAACGCACCAGTGGATATCTGGGCCATGGGTGCCATGGCTGTGGAAGTTGCGACCCTCAAGCCCCTCTTCCCTGGCGGTAACGAAGTGGACCAGATTTGGCGTATCTGTGAGGTCATGGGTTGTCCAGGGCAGTGGGTGGGGCGCAACGGTCGGCCGTTGGGAGGTGGAGAATGGCGCGAGGGAACCAGGTTATCGGAACGTCTTGGATTCAGCTTACCGAGGATGACGCCCATCCCAATGGAATCAATCCTTCCAACTCCAACTTGGCCAGCATCATTGGCCCACTTCGTCACCTGGTGTTTGATGTGGGATCCGAAGAACAGGCCGACCTCACGGCAGTGTATGGATCATGAATTCTTCCGAGATGCTGTCGACCCGCTCATGCCCCGTGCCGTTACACCTTCCAGGATGAACTCGAAGAGGAGTGGAGAACTTACCGTCAAAATTACCCGCGACACAGTAGTCGACTTGCAGCCTACACTGGAGAAGAAGAACTCGTGGTTCCGAAAGTCATTTATTGGCCGTGCGGAAGGCGTGCTCTCGCCCCCGCCTACTAACAACCCAGAGAAGGATGTCAAGAGGGCCGAGAAGAGGAGCACATGGCACGCCCCGAAGCCACAACAAGGGCTTTCTCCATCCGGTGCTCCGATCATGATTCTGCCTTCCATCAAACCGGTTTCCCCATTGAGCGATACCGTCAGTGTACAGGCGGCTAAGGGTGTTAGCACTGAGAAAGAGAAGGTCGTTAAGAAGATTGGAAGGCAATTGTCGGTGGCATCAGCGAAGTCACAGAAGGATTCTGGATACAACGACGCATTGCAGCAAACCGTTGACAAGCTCAATGGGAACGTCCCTGGCGCCATGATTTCCCCCTCGATCCACAAGGAGAGCTTTTTCAGCCATCTTCGCAAAAGGGCCCGCAGGTTATCCGGTAGGGCGGGTGGCTTTCCCCAATCCCCAAACGACGATGACTTGGAGGGGAATGCAGGCTGTGTTCCATGGGGAGGAGCCAAGGAGAGTAGCAGCACACGTAGCAGCATGCTTATGGACACTTCCACGGACTCGGGGAATATCGATAGAGCAATCCGTGATGTGGAGGGTGCTCTGGACGACGTCTCTCCATCTACAACAGCACCATCAATGAGGCGAAACATTAGCTTTCCTCCGACGCCGAACGCCTCTAGGGGAGGCGAAGCGACCGTCAGCTCTGCAAGCCAGGGTCAAGTGTTCCCGAGGACCCGTCGTAGTTGTAGGAACACTCGGCAGCGGTATGAGACGCCAGATGAACACGACGAACTCGCGGACGAGGTACTGGCAGCAGCCAAAGGATACGGAAGCCGGCAAACATCCAACAGCTACGATGTGCCGCAGCGCCACAACTCTCAACGAAATGGGATGGGATGCTATGCGACCCCGAGCCCGCAGGCGTCCAAGTTTTTCTCGGTGAAGGGAATCGAAATTCACGGGACTCAACCCCAGGATAATCTCCAACAACCCACACCACCAAGTGAAGGCGATAGCGGATGGGGACTAACCGGATACACGACAACAATCATCTCCGGTGGAGGCCGCCGTTAGTTCCGACGCCTCTCATGTTTCGCGCACGACATAGGCTCTTCGAACGGTTTTATGATCCTACGAACAATTGCATTGGCGGATCAAGCGTTTCATCCTCGTCACGACCCCACCACCATCACCATCACTAATAGACGTCGAAAAAATATCCTCGGTGTTGCAGGAGTTCTGTTCTATCTATACATGTTTTTTCGGATTTCAGCTTCGAATCACTCACTCAATCATCTTCTTTCCCTTTGTCATTCTCCTCCGGTAGTGGTGGTAGTTGACCACGTTGTTCGCGCCATCACTCTCTAAAACGCGCGTGGGTTCTCGTTTTCCTTTGTCACTCATTATACCCGGCTATCATCTCGGTTCTTTCTTTTTTTCTTGGGTTTTGGCGCCGTCATTGTTGTCATCATCATCACTGGTTTTCTGCGCACTCATTCACTCACTTCATGAGACTCACCCAATGTCTTCATTTAACCCCGGCGTGGGCGTAGACTCGTTAATCCTCTTCCTCCTTCTCCTTCCTCATCTCTTTTCCGGTTTCCTTGTTCACTTCGGGGTTCTATGCTGGTTTGGTTGTCTCGACGGAGAGTGAAATAACTGACTGCAGCGGTTTTTTGTACTATTATAACATTTGTGGTATTTCTTTTTAGTTTTTGAGTTAATTACTCTGCCTGTGGGTCTGTGGATGTTTTTGCATCGCTGTTTTGCCACTTTCGTGGATTGGATTGTGGTTTACCGTGGAGATATATAGTTTGTGTTTTGTGTCTTGTCGTTTTTTTCGTTTGTGTTTTCCGTTCTTTTCTTTTGTATAATCGGTCGTGCTTTTGTTTCTTGTGGCTGTACAGTTGGTTTTTCTTTTTCTTTTTCTTTTGTTGCCACTGTTGCGATTCCATAGAGAGCGTGTGACTCGGACTCGGGGGTCTCGGTGTTGTTGTGCTTTTTGTATTTGTGCGTTTGTGGTTTGTTGTATTGATGTATTTGTTTTCCTTCCTTGGCCTTGCGACTCGAGGACTCGAGAGCGGTTTTTTTTTTCTTTTGGGGACTAGGTTTGTTTTTTTTGTTCCATAACTTTTATAGCTTTTTGTAGTAAGTACGGTGGTTGGCTGTCTTGTTCTTCTTCAATTCCTTCTTGTTCAATTTCTTATTTGTTTCTTCTTCGGGGGTTGGTTGGTTTTGTTCGTCGTCGGATGAGGGCGGATGAGGAATCGCAGCATACCCGTGCGTTTTTTCGAGGGTGTTTTTTTTTTTTTTTTTTCTTTTAGGGTTGAGGGGTTGGGTTGTATAGATACTTTGTAATATAGTGGTAGTTCTAGTAGTATATATACCGCTTCGATTTTTTGAGATTTTTGTTGGGGTGCGCTGTGAGTTTGGGAGCGGGGTGGGGACATTGTGGATGGAGGTGCCAGTGATGAGGATGGTGGGGAGCTGTCGGGAGGGTGATGGAGGCGTGGACATGGAGTTGTAAGCTCATATCATGTGGATATTGACATTAGTTGAAAGGGTCGGAGTAATGGGGGTAGATAATTGAATTCGCTGTCCTCTGGACTACAAATGTTGAATGACCAAGTGGACTTGAGAGTTCCACGACCGAAGTATCGAATATGAATAGTCACTCGTGATAACATATTATGACAGTGGAGGACGGTGTCAACGTAGTGGCTGTGGACTGGGGTACCACGATATACACTCTTCATGGGAACAAAGATGTTGGGTTGTTATATCAATCCATTGATTGCATGACAATTCGTTATCCCATTGCTACTATGTTACTTATCGTGAAAAACATCCAATAACCCCGCTACATCATCCTCCAACATCCGGTATTCGGTTTTCGTCGCTCACTCCTATCGAAGGAGGGAATCGAGTCGAGTCGGCCAATGAACGTCCTCGTCATCGTCGTCGGGGGAGGGGGAAGAAGAAATAAAAGAAAATAAGGAAATATTTTCGTATCACACCTACAGCTTTCAGCCGGCAAGGAGAAAAAGGGAAACCAAAACGTCAGTAAATCATGCACACTCAATCCACGCTGGGTATCACCTCCCCCCATAACCTCCCCTCTCCACCTTCGAGCAAGCAACAAAATCAAGATGCTCTACTCCTCCATCTTCTCCTGGTCCTCCGGGCTTACACTAGTATCGAGCACATAACGACCCGTAATCTGTCCCTTCTCCATCATCTCATAGACCTTGCCAAGCTCCGACAACTTCCCGACCTTAAACGGCGCCGAGATGAGACCGCGCACAAAAAAGTCCACCGCCTCCTTCGTGTCCATCCTGCTGCCGACATACGAGCCCTTAATCGTAATCATCCTGACCACAGTCGAAAACACGTCCGCCGAGATCCTGGCATTCGCGGGCAAGCCCACGCAAACGACGGTGCCGTGAGACCGGCAGTATTCCGTCGCCTGTTGGAACGGCTTCTCTGAAACCGCGAGGAGGATGACGGCGTGAGCACCGAACCCGCCAGTGTGACGCTTCACCGACTCAATCACATCCTCCGTCTGGAAGTCCACGAACTCTTCCGCGCCGAGTTGCTTGACGGCGTCACATTTCTCGCCGGCGTCGATGCCGATGGTGCGGAAACCCATGGCTTTGGCGTATTGGACCGCGAGGGTTCCGAGACCGCCCCCGGCGCCGGTGATGACGACGGTTTCACCGGGGCGGGCGTTTGATTCTTTGAGCGCTTTGTAGACCTGGGTTGGGAGGTTAGATTGGGGGGTTTAAAGGGAGGGGGAGAGGTACGGTGAGACCGCCGCAGAGGATCGGGGCGGCGGCGTTGAGGGGGACGCTTTTGGGGAGGCGGGCGACGTGCCCGGCGTTGGCGACGCAGTATTGTTGGAAAGTGCCGTCGACGGTGTAGCCGGAGAGTTGGGGGGCGATGCAGAGGGGTTCTTGGGCGCTCATGCCTAGGGGAGAGAGTTAGATATGCTTAAGTCTCAAAGAATGGGGGGGATAAAGGGGACAGAGGGGGAGAGAAAGAAAGAGGATCACAAACAGAAATCGCAAACTCCGCAGCTGGAGTTCAACCACTTCACACCAACATGATCTCCAATATGAACATCCTTCACCATCTCTCCAACCGCAACGACAACACCGGCGCCCTCGTGCCCACCAACAAGAGGAAGCTTGGTGTCCAATGGCCAATCGCCCTTCCAGGCGTGGAGATCAGTGTGGCAGACTATACATCATTATCAGCATCTGCTACTCCTGGATCTATCTGTGGAGCTAGGAGGAAAACAAAACTCACCGCCAGTGTACTTGATATGAACGAGCACATCGTCCGGGCCGGGCTTCGGAACCGGAATCGACTTGTAGGTCAACGGGCCGCCATGCTTCTCGAAAACCTGGCCCCACTGGACTTCGGGAACCTCGGGGACGTCGTGCATAGGCATAATTTTGATTTATATCTTCTTTCTTGATCGTCTGGTGGAAGTCGTAAGAGGCTCGAACTCAATTCCGGTCTGTTGAGTGAGTTTCGACGTAGGCGGGGCGGCAATCAATTGTGAGATCCACATTCACCCCGAGAGACAAAAGACAATATATATACCTTTTTTCACTTGCGGGGAAGCGGGGAGGGAGGGAGGAGGTGACGTGATGATGAGACTCCATCCTCCACACACACCCAGAATGCGCGCGGCCCCACTGAAACAATCAACCCACCACCCACTACCACGTCCGCCGCATCAGGGAGCGCTCACACACACGAACGGGGAAAGATCGCTGTTGGGGTCCGCGCCGAGGTCGCTACAGCCCGCGATCGACGCAAGTGGTGGTGTGGAGTGTGGAGAGAGGCGAGGAGAGAAGAAAACCACACCTTCCGCGTCTGTATGGATTCGAATGTTGCGTGCAGAGTCCGTGCGTCCGTTGGCCCGTCCGGTTGTCCGTCCGGTCGGTCCATGGATGTAGTTGGGAGTTGTGTATGAGTAGAGTACGAGGCGGTGGAGTGTACCGTAAGCATGAGATGAGATGAGCATTTACAAAATCCGTGTGGATGAATGTTGGTCCGGTTAATCCGGTCAACGGTCGGTGGCGCAGACTACAGTATGTATTCATACAAATCGAGGAATTGTGGGGACAGGATGCCGTCTGCGTATTGCTGTGGTGTTGTAGATCCTGGTGAGGTTCGGTGAGGCTGCTGTTGCCATACGTTGTCCAGGATCGAATACACCCACGGACGACCACACGGCTAGAATGTATTCGGTGACAGTGACAGCGGACATACGGCCCGCATGGGTCGATCTGGTGTAGATCCGGCTCCATAGTGCCCGTTACAGGGCGCATCCGAAGATCCCCCGGATGGTGTGAGGTGAGTAGTAGTAGTGGCCTCGTAAGGCCGTTTGCGGGGAGCTCGGAACCCCCCAATGGTCTGGAACCATCAAGGGTCAACTAAGTTAGTTTAAACTGACCATGTAAAAATAACATGACATGATGAATGAATGTGGGGTTGGGGAAAACGAGTGCTCGGATCATGACCCCGCGGAATACAGTAACGTTATCCGCGTACTGGCACGATCTCCGTGATATGATATGATCTGATGGAGCGGATCAACAGTGTAGCGCAGACTCGGATCATCATCATCATCATCATGATCATGATCATGTTCACCCCGCACACAACACTCATCCTGCCTCCCATTTTCATACCATTTTCCCCCGCAACCCAGCCAACGTTAGATCAATTCGCAACCCACCACTGAAGATCGTCTCGATTCGACTTGACCTCCTCCTCAAGCACTTCTCCCTGAACCACATCGCGTTCCAGTCCCGCATCATCGCTTCAGGCCACCCCGCATCGTGCGTGAGCGTTTAAACCTCCATCGGCCCCGGATGTCGCTCTGTACCGTACCGTACTGGCCGGTAGGTAGATAAAACGTACCGTATGCATGCACATAACTGTACGAGCCCTCAACGACTCCTACATACGTCCACTCCCACTCCGCCGAAGCCCCACAGGCTCGACGAGACTCGACACGGCTCCCCGGTACTGTGCACAATCAAGAGGGCGCGATCCGTTGGTCCGGGTTTTGGGTGAGAGAAGGGAGAGGTATATGGGGGCTACCCCACTATAGTTTGTGGAGGGGGAAGGAGGAGGAGGAGGATGCGGAAGGTGGGATTGACTTGGAGGACAGAGAGGTGGTGAGATGGGGAGTGGTGGAGAGAGGGGAGGAGGCGGATGAGGTGCAGAGGCATGAGGCGTTTGGCATGTGGTGTGGGGGATGGACCTGGGATGTGGTGCAGTGGATGGGTTGAGATGGAGAGGTGCACAAGGGGGACATGCCTGAGTGATCAAGATGGTGGATGATCATTGAGCCAAGGACACAATCCCGGGAGACGTTATAGAGACTAAAGAATAGAGATGGAAACAGCCCAACTTCAGTCTACTTGAGTATACCGTTATTCATGCTCATCTATCTTGCACCCGGTACTTATCTATCCTCCCCTGTGCATAACCAGCACCAGCACTTCGGTTTTAACCCCACCTGGCCTCCACTCCATCGCCGCTCTTCGATATCTTCCCCATCTTTCCACCCCCGAGCTTTCTGGCTGTATATTCCAACACTTATGATGCATTTTCCCACATCCTAACTATCTACACTCTGAATCTCCCCATTCCAACGCCCACGACCGCCGCAACATCGCCCACACACCTACCCACACTAAACTTACACCAGCAACTAATCTCACCATACATCTCTCAAGCGAGCGATACCCAACCACCCACAGTGGAATCGCTGTTCCAATCGCATCATGAGAGGGGATGTGCTTGCGCCTTGCGGAGCGTGAGTTCGGTGCTAATTAGCTACAACCCTCAACCCTCAAGACTCAACACTTGCGAGTCGCGTTACACGTGGCGGGTGGAATGCAGTGCAGTAAATATCTATATTCCCGTGTATGCGTGTACCAAATTCATACTATGCAGTAGATAGTACTAGTACTCAGGCTGTATCAGCGAGTGCGAGCGATGCTACAGATTCTTCGGCGACGGCGCTGGAAACCAGTGTGATAGAAGAAACTTTTGAAGGGACACACGTCCGCGCGATGTTGGTGAGTTGGGGGGGGATCTGCACACTTCAATAGAAACCATATATCGGACTGCGATTTCCATTGCAGCGACGATAGATGGGTATAAAAGAACTGTCGGATGCCAGATACTAGTATCAGAGGTTAGATTTATTTTTTTTCCGGATATATACTACTACTATATTTACAGTAACATAAAGACGTATATACACCCAAGCCGAACCACTCTAGCACAATCATGATACTACTATACTACACTACTACATACCAACCACCACAATCCCAGCACTTGGCTTTTCCCAAGCCCTCATAGCTCTCATAAATAATTTGTGCCATATCGGGCGAACTTTCAAACCTGCCACAGACACGAAGACACCAACCTCCAAAATACCACAATCATCAACACCGACATCACCAATCCCTTCTCCCCCCCCCCAATAAAAACTCCCTACCTACACCCCAAATCCCCCATCTACAACCTAACCTCCACCCCTCTCCCGCCCAACACCTTCCCCGTCCCCCTCCTCCACCCTGCCGTCTCCTCCGCCACCATCTCCGCCGCCCTCTCTCCAATCGCCAACACCGTCAACATCGGATTCACTGTGACCATCGTCGGGAAAACGCCCGCATCCGCAATCCTGACGCCCTTCAAACCCCTAACCCTCAACCTCCCATCCACGACCGCCATCTCATCCTTCTCACCCCCCATCTTCGTCGTCCCCGCCGGATGATACACTGTATGCGCCACCTTCCTGCCATACTCGCTCAGCTCCTCATCGCTCTGGATTGCCGGCCCCGGCGCGATTTCTTGTTTAATGTATGAAGCGATTGGTTCTGTTGCTGCGACTTTGCGCGCGAGTTTGAAGCCGTCAACGAGGGTTTGCGCATCGTAGTTGGCCGCGTCGGTGAAGTAGCGGAAGTCGAGGGCAGGTTTGATGGATGGGTCTGAGGAGAGGAGGGAGAGTTTTCCGCGGGATTTGGGGCGCGGGATGTTGGGCGTCATGCAGAAGGCGTCGATGGGGGAGGGGTAGCCGAGGCGGGTCGTGTTGAGGCAGAAGGGGATCTATAATGAAAGAGGTTAGTTGGGGGGGGATGATGGCGGGGAGAAGTGGGGGGTACCTGGTAGGTGTGGAACATGAGGTCCGCGATGCCGTCGCCGTCGCGGTCGACGAAGAGGCCAGCGTCGGAGTGCATAGTAGTTTCCGTTGGCATGGGTTCTTTGAGTTCCCAGATGATGATGCTTTCGGGGTGGTCCAATAGGTTTTCACCGACACCGGGAAGATCATGGACGCACGGGATACCAATCTTCTCGAGATCCGCCTTGGGGCCAATACCGGAGTGGAGGAGGAGCTTGGGTGTGTCGATGGCGCCGCCGCAGAGGATGATCTCGCTTCTTGCAGAGAGTTGGCGGGTTTCACCGGATTTAAGGGTGATTGTGATGGAGTGGGCGGATTTCTCGCCGCTGGGGGATGTCGTGAGATTGAGTTTGGAGACCCAGGTTTCGACGAGGATGGTGAGGTTTGGACGGTGCTCTTCGCCGGAGATAATGGGATGGAGGTAGGCGACGGAGGCGGAGGAGCGTTCACCCGTTTCCGGGTTATACGAGACAGAGAAGAATCCAGTTCCTGTTGCGCACCGTCAGACCACACTTTAATTGATATAATCTGCGTGGAATAACTCACCACTAGCAAACCCCCCGTCCTTCCTCAACGTCTTGTTAAAGTCCTCAATCACGGGGACTCCCAACGCCCTGCTGGCCGATTTTACCCAGTCCTGCACAAGTTTGTTGCGATGGCGTTTCGGGCACACAGGCTGGATCGTGTTCCGCAGCTGATCAAGGCAGCGGGTGACAGTCTCGAAATCCCAGCCCTCGGCGCCCAGGGAAACCCATTCGTCAATATCGCGTTTGAAGGGGCGATAAGAGATGAGGGTGTTGTGAGAGGAGCAACCGCCGAGGACCTTTGCCCTAGAGTGGCGGATGTGGGAGTTGCCTGTGATGGGGTTAGTTGTGATTGGGAGAAGGGGATAGAAGGGGAAGGGGTATTGTACCATTCGGCTGCTCAGTGGTGGGGTAGTCGTAGTCGAGCTCACCACCGAGGAGGGAGAGCCATTCCTTCAGGTCTAAAACCCGCTTGTCGTTGTAATCAGAGGGGCCTGGGATGTCAGCACATCTACCACCAGTCAATATGAGAAGCACTCACCAGCCTCAATGATCAGCACCTTCTTCTCAGGTAGGTACTCGGCAAGCCTTGCGCCAATGACACTTCCAGCGGTACCGCCTCTGTATAAAGGATCCATCAGCACTCATCATCAACATCAACACCACCACGTTATGCCCACGTGCGTTAGATTAATGATCAACAGGGTCTCTCCAACGCGAGTGATGATCATGACGCTGCATACGAGGACCCTGGAGTCGAGGAGCTTGAGACAACGCAAAGAGACTCACCCAACGATAATGTAGTCCGGCTGGTAGTTAATAGGAAGATGTGTAGTAGTCATGGTTAGAGAGCAAAAGATAAAAGGCTATAGACAGGAGCTCAGCAAGCGGATGCAGATGAGGACGGGCTGTTGAAGCCGAGGGGATAAAAGAGCAACGTTAAGTTGAGGGCTCCGGAAGGCCAAAGGCAGTGAGTGATGAGATCAGCGTGAGCGGGGAGGCGGGGATAGAGGGCCCCTTTGTATTTCCGCCGGGGCCTCCCTCTCTCCCAACACCCGAGTCACCAGCCATGAGGCAGATTTTACTATGATTCCCAATCGGGCTAGACAACACCACTGTTAGCGTGAGGCATCCAGGCAGCATGACGACAGCGCGCATGCTCGGATGCCGGGGAACTGAACCTTCGGCCACCGCCGTCCACATCTTGAGTGAACTTTTCACCTCCTTCGCCGTGCCCAGGACTGTCGTCGGCTCCACTGTACCCCACATTCACGCCAGAGGGAATTGCAAAGGAGAGAGATCGTCGTCATCTCAGGCCATTGGAAAAGGTCCGGTGTCTTGCCAGGCGAGGGGAAGCGGAAACTGTCGGTCTCCGAGGAGAACGACGGGGGAAGGGCTGGCGGAGGCTTGAGCTTTGTGATCGGGGCCAGGCTGCCGGTGGAAAGATTCATGGCATTCTACGAGCATCCTTCCTCATCTCTTGAAAGAGTTGTGCTCTGCTTTAACAGAGTCTACAGGGTCTACAGAGCCACCTTTCTCCAGTGTTGAAGCTCATTCTTCATTCTAGCATTCCGGAGTTGAACGTCATCTACACTCCTTACTTTGTGCCCCAGCTGTATAACTCACTCAGGCTCACATCTTGACAAACGCCGTTCTGCACCTGAGCATGCTCACGAATATCAAGCCCCCCGCCAAGCGATATAGACACCAGTGATCAGCAGAACTATCCAACGAATTCACGCATCTGCATCTCCACCCTTCTCTTGTGCTGGATTGCGAATTCTCTGCAGGGCCAGTGCAACCGGTTTCCGAATAACCCGACTGGCGGTGATTCAGACACGGGCAATTGCAGTGCGGTGTATGAAAACAATACAACTTCCTTTCCAACCTCTCGGCGCATGGATGAAGATCTTTAACTCATTTGTTTTCTTCTCCTCACTGCTCAAGGGGTTCTGAACAGATGTCTGCGAGAATAAGCTACATCCACGCGATCCCTACGCACTCCAAAGCTCCAGGTTGTTGACGTCGTCCCACGGGGCCTCCCAAGCTCACTAAAGCGCCGCCATCACTGACCACTCCACGATCGTCATCACGCATATGCGAGTCTCCCCCCCCCATCGGACGCCAGACGACCTCGTCATCATCCACCACAAATTCCCTCCACCACATCCCGTATCTCCCCATCCATAACCACCAAACACACCGCATCACCCGCTTCCTCAGCACAGATCATTCAACATGGCAACCCCCTCCGCGCTCCCCTTCCCTCCGCAGACCCAGTACATCAATAACCGGGCTCACCACGACCAGACGAGCGAAACATTCCTCACCTACAACCCGTCGACCGGCGCCCCGCTCGCACAAGTCTACACTGCGACACCCTCAGACATTGACCTCGCAATCAAAGCCTCCCTCGCGGCCTTCCCCTCCTGGGCCGCCACCCCGCCGGTCGAGCGTTCCCGGATCCTTTTGAAAGCGGTCCAACTCCTGCGAGAACGTAACGACGAGATCGCCAGGGTCGAGACGCTCGACACAGGGAAAGCGTGGGTTGAGACTAGCACTGTGGATGTGGCGACGGGTGCAGATGTGTTGGAGTATTTTGCGGGGCTTGGGATGGGGATGGGGGAGGGGAAGACGGTGCAGTTGAGGAAGAAGGCGTGGGTGTATACGAAAAAGGTGCCGTTGGGAGTGTGTGTGGGGATTGGGGCGTGGAATTATCCGATTCAGATGTATGCTCTCCATATCCCCCATATTTCCCCATCTCTTCTCGTCTCTTATCCTTTATCCTCTTTTCTGCTCCTCCCACTTCGAGAATCCAATACTGACTCTCCTCCAGAGCTTTATGGAAATGCGCCCCCGCCCTCGCCGCGGGCAACACCTTCATCTTCAAACCCTCCGAAGTAACCCCTCTCACCGCCACCCTCCTCGCCCAAATCCTCACCACCGCCGGTCTCCCTCCCGGCGTCTTCCAACTCCTTCACGGCGCCTCCACCGTTGGTTCCGCCCTCATCTCCGACCCCCGCATCTCCAAAGTTTCCTTCACCGGCCAACCCTCAACCGGCATCACAGTCTACCGCACCGCCTCGCAAAACCTCCTCCCAGTGACTCTCGAGCTCGGCGGAAAATCCCCGTTCATTGTCTTCCCCGACGCCGACATCGACCGCGCAGTCGACTGCTGCATGACCGCGAACTTCTACTCCTCCGGGCAGGTGTGCACGAACGGCACACGCGTGTTCGTACACGAGACGATCTGTGCCGAGTTTACACGCCAGCTGAAGGCGAAAGTCGAGGAGGCCGTACGCATCGGGGATCCGCTGGACCCCGGAACGAATTTCGGGCCGGTGGTGTCGCGGCAGCATTACGAGAAAGTGGTCTCGTACATCAACCACGGCATTCGGGAAGATAAAGCCACGCTCGTCATCGGCGGGCCAGAGAAACCGGAGACGCTCCCCGAGGAGCTGAAATCCGGGTTCTATGTCAACCCAACCATCTTCACGGACTGCACAGACGGTATGAAGATTGTCCGGGAGGAGATCTTTGGCCCCGTGGCGTGCATCCTGAGTTTTTCGAGTAAGGAGGAGGTGATTCGCAGAGCGAATGACACGGTACTTGGGTTGGCGGCCGGGGTGTTTACCAGAGATTTGGATACCGCGTGTGAGGTCATGGATGAGGTTAATGCGGGGATTTGCTGGGTGAATAGTTGGGGAGAGAGTCCGGCGCAGATGCCGGTGGGAGGATGGGGATTGAGTGGGCTGGGGTTCGAGAATGGAAGTGAGGCTTTGGCACAGTTTACCAAGGGGAAGAGTGTGCTGGTGGAGAATGGGGCAGTGGAGCCGGCGTTTAGTAAGTTATAAGTAGAGGCGTGGGGGGATGAAGGATGTTGTTGGGCTTGGGGGGTGGGGGATTAGATAAGTTATATGTTTTGTAGTTATTTAAATGTACATACTACTCACATCCACCCATCTCTCTCATCATCTCATCTCATATCATCTCTTCCTGCAATCATTAGCCTTCCAAGGCTTCCATAGCAGAACCTAATACCAGATTCCTCCCAGAATTGAACAGGACCAGGGCTAGTAAAAACCAGTATTCATTTATGCATTACCTTGGAAAAATAACAGACAAAAACAAAGGCACAGAACCACAAACACCGAGAATGACTTAAAAAAAACCAGATAAAACCCCAGCAAAGAAAAACGGAAACCCCCTCCCCCCACTACTCCTCATGCACAATCCTCAACGTCTCCTCAACCAGCATCAACTCATACTCAATCATCTCTGCCCAATTCTGCACATCACCGATCTCCTTCAACCCGCCCCTCGCCGCATCCGCCATTCCGCTCCACGCCTTCGTCGTCTTCACCAGCTTCTTGGTTTGTAGCTTTAGTGCGCGTGACTGGGAGTCCAGCGAGGCTTGGTTCGCGTGGATGGTTGTGATGCGGTCGCGGAGATCTCGGTCGAGCCGCGTGGAGAGGGTGCTGAGGGAGGTGGTGAGAGTTTGGCGAGCTTGGTCTAGGGTGGGGGTTAGCTGGAGGAGGAGGGGGAGGGGGAATTGGGGGGAGGGGAATACCGGCGAGGCGGTACCGCTCTTTGCGCGCGAGGGCGTCGTCTTTGATGAGGCGGGCGGTAGACATTGTGGGGTGGTGATAGTGGAGAAGGATGAAGAAGAATGAAGATGACGATGACAACGGCGTGCCGTGTTCTCCGAGAACCAAACTTAAAACTCAAACCTTCTCGTTCTGAAATTCCAAGTCGTGTTGTTCAATTCGTTTGTCTCCCGCTTTGACCAATTCCGCTCTCAAAAAAATGTCGTCCCAGATCCCAACTTCTCGTAATCTCCAAACTCCCGCACCCCGAGCGAATCCAGGCGTCTTTATCCCCCCACAAAATCCTCCTCTTACCCGCCTGCTCCGATCCGCGCCCTCTCTCTTTCTCACCGGTTTCCCCGCACTCTCCTCTTCAGCTTGTTTTCAATCGGTATGTGTGGTAACTCGTCGGGCCAAACAGGCCGTGCCAGCAAAGCCTTGCAGAATTTCCCAGTTCTCTCTGTGGGCCTGTATGCCAGAAAAACAAGGTTTCCAACTTTCTGCTTCACAGGCTGTGGGAAGAAAACTCTGTTTCTTTCTGCGCTGGTTGTGGAGGGACACGTCGCGAGGGATGATGCGAGGTGTGTTGGCGGCTGCTGTGTTGTCCGCGGTTTCGGCGGTGGTGTGGAGGGGCACAGGGAACGGCCGGGCGTGAGTATAGGGCGTGGTGAGCTGTCGTTTATCGCTGGTGGATGGTGAGAAGGGAAGGAGGTCCTTCCGGTGGTCGGTGGTCGGTCGTGAAGCTCGGGGTCGAGGATGTCGATGCGCTGGCTGGCTCGGATATGCAGCGCGCGTGGGCGTCTGGTGTTGCACGACGTATGACGACGACGATGAGCCCGTGGGAAAGTTCGGATATGTTTGGCGACGTTGAGGAAGATGCTGAGTCCCTCTGTGTGAAGCGATGGAGTTGAGGAGAGCAATTGGTGCCCTGGAGTTGGTCATTTTGAATCAATTCGTCATTTGAACTGTCCAGCTCCTGGGCTGTCACCGTCACCTTGATATCAGACTCTCCTCCCCATCCAACTCCTTGCACTGTCCATCTCTTTCCCCTCCCCCATATCCTGCTCCCCAGCACGTCGTGGCTCCCCATGATTCGCCCTCCCCAAGAGTCTCCATCCTCATCGCCAGAAGAAAAGCTTTTTCCTTTCCGCATCTGCAGCGTCACCTCCACAATCCTCCCATGGTGGGTGACACAAATCTCGTCCACGGACCCATCAACCTCAACGTTGTTGACAAAGGGAAGAAAGCGCCACAGTGTCGGCGCGGTGTGACAACAACGTCAATGTCGGGGGGATGAAGGGGTGAATCGAGGATTGTTCTTGTTCGCGGAGGAGGAGGAAGAGGAGCAGTGGGGTAGAGTGGATAAAGAGGTCGCGAAGGTTGATGTTGATGATGAGTCTGCCGTTTTCGTCTTCGCCGGATGAAGTGTCGAAGTCGGGGTTTGATATCAGGCGGGAGCGAGTCTACCCCGGAGTATAGTACAGGGAAGCCACCACGGAGGTGGTGGTAACTCAGAGTCAACCACATCCAGGACTCCGTAACACTATTATCTCCTCGCAAGGCGTCAACCACATCTCTCTGTCGTTCAACAGCGGGGCTTCAATCACTTCTTATACCACCCCCGAAACCCAGAGCTCCAATCACCGTCATCCGTAGTGTTAGCCCAGAGACATCGATATCAATATGTGCTTGTCGACGTGGCTTTCCCATAGTAGAGCGTGGGGTCAGCCTGGCTGGAGGATATAAGCTGTATAAGATATGATAAATGTCGCGTAAGGAAGGAGATGTGATGGATGAATGACTACATACCAAGCTCTGTGACGTGTCTTGTGAAGTCTGGTATCATGTTAAAATGTGGAGGGAGTGGAGTGATGATGGTGGCGAGTGACACATCGTGGGTGCCATGGGAGAAAATCCAGGCACAAAAAAGAACCACGATAAAAACCGCAAGTGAGTAGCAGGCTAGGTAACAGAGGGTTTCAAGTTTCCGGGCTCAATTTACGTATGCAATTTGTTCGCAGTATCTATTCAAGTCTCAAAGCTGGTACAATTCTGGTATGTCGTCGTATATCATCAAATTCAGTCCTCCAATCCACCCACAATCCAGTTTACCCCTCGCTTTAAATTACCTCGCGTCTCCGTTGTCGGCCTTCTCGCCTTCTTCCTTGTGATCCTCGCCCTTCTGCTTCTGCTCCTTCGGTTCTTCTTCCTTGTGCGCCGCTTCGTTCAGATCCTCACACTTCTTCTCTTCGCCGTTCTTCTCCTCGCCGTTCTTCTCTTCGCCCTCTCTCTCCTGTCTCTTCTTGTCATCTTCGTTTTCACCTTCCTTCTTATCACCGCCCTGCATCTCGATATCCTTCATCTCAACGTCTCCCTTCCCACCCCCCTCCTTCTCACTGTCCTTCATCACGACCTCCTGGACTTCTCCCCTCTTCCAAAACCTCGGCCTCAACCCCTCCCACTTCCACTCAGGATAACGCCTCTCAAACCTCGCCTTAACATGCTTCCACTTCTCCGGGATCGCAGGTCGTTTCCCCTTCTTCCAGAGCGTATAATCCTCGGGAAACAATCCCTTCCATTCTTTCTTGAGCTCGAGCCTAGTACGCCGACGAATATGATCGTTGTCGACTGGGTAGTCGCCGAGAGAGGTCGGCATGTGAAGCATCGCTTTGTTGAAGGCAGCCGTGATACGGTCCCAGTCTGGGGGGCCATCGAAAAAGCAGAGCCACGCGCGGTAGAGCCCGATCAGGGTGTAGGACTCGGACGCGATGAAAAAGTGGGTATGAATACGACGGTGGAGTGGAGTGCTGATGGACGAGGAGGGGGACAGGGGGACCGGATTGGGGATGGAGTCGAGGTGGAGAGAGGGATAGGTACGACGAAGAGGAGTTGCGGGAGGGGGAGGGGGGTTGGTGGTGGTAGGGGTGCTTGGTGGGTCGAAGGCATTGGTATGAGAGGGGATCCCCGTATTGGTGATTTTAAGAGGAGCCGGCTGAATATATTTCTGGGAATATTCCAGCACCTCGTTGTGCACGGACATGGGAGGATAGATAGAACGTGTAGGTGACGACAGTTCCACCAGGCCGTCCGAATAATTGTGGCAGCGGATACCGCCATGGTTATCTCCAGACATCTGCTGTGGAGATTTGGACGTCATACTCCCACGGCCAGAGAAACCCTCATCTCGGGAGATAGTCAAGGCACCAACAGTCTTCCTCCCCGTAACACCAAGCCCCTCTCCGGCTTGCTGAAGCGCATACTCCTCCTCCTCCTCCTCATCATCATCATCATCATACGGGGCATCTTCATCGTCTCCGAGTTCATCTCCATTTTTCTCGGTATCAATAGCGCGACCAGCAATGTTATCATCGACTTTGCGAGTGGCGTCAAACAATACGCGAGCCCATTGCTCAATCTCGTGGTTATCCATAGCGGGATTGCTGGTATTGACGGCATTTCCATATACTGCAGTGTGAGATTCACCCGTTGTAGTGGATTCCCCAGTTCCCTGGGTATCGCCAGCGCGACGTTCAATTCCAGTGATAAAAAGCGGATTACGGAACGTGTTTGAGTTAGGTGGAGTGACGGGGGCGCCTAGAACAGCGATACGAGTGTTAGATACCATTTTTCTCCGTGAAATATGATGAACAAAGCAGGGAGAGTGATGGAGGAGATGGAAACGGCATACTAATAGCCTGGCTATTGCCGTTTGTGTGGGTGTTCAGTTGAGGAAACGGGTAATGACGAGGTTGGGGTTTGATGCCAGCCTTCGCGTTGGTAGCGTTATCCATGGAGAATTATTGCTGCTTCTCGAAGACTGTGATTGAAAGGAGGATTCTTGCTGATGGTAGCGATAGCAGAGTGTTTGTCTTGTAGCGGGATGGTTTTGGTTGAAAGGTTAGAGGGGAAGGAGCAGGAGCTGGAAGAGAGGGCACAAGGACAAGAGGACGCTGGAACGAGACATCCGCTACTGTTGTTACGGATGTTTGGTCCTAGGAATGGGGTCCCAAGTCAAGTCAAGGGTTCCCGCCACCAACCATAGTCCCAAGGTGGATTCTATCAGGGAATGCTAACTTGAGTATTAACAACTGATGGAGAGCAAGATGAGAGTGGATGTGACCTATCCGACTAATGAATCCAGCTGGCAATGGAAGACATCAACCAAGTCAGCATCCTGGAAAAGCCATACTGGACTAGAAGCAGGAGTCAGTGAAACAACCTCATTCTCGCCCATGAGTGGCAGCAGAACTAGTATCAATTCACACAAAACCTTTCACCGGCAATGGAATCTTAGTTGAAATGCAAATCCCATTGATACACCCAAGAACAAAAAAGCGACCCATAAAACACCAGTAATGACAAGATATGACAAAGAAGCGAGATAATTTCCAAGCAAAAAAGCACAAGGCATAAAAAGCAGCACCGCGAACGTAAAAAAGACATCGAACACATCCCATAAAGCGTACAAGCACCAACACCTTTTTGAACAGCCCATAATCTATACACACTCCTGATATTCTGTGACATGTTGTTATTCCTGGAATTCTGTTGATCCACGCGGGAACACGCGTTTGTACAAGCCTGGACAGGGATAATTAGAATTTTGATATGCAATGATAAAGGAAGGGAGGACACACTGATTGCGACCGCGTCTTGCGGGTTGATCTTTCCGTCGAATGTCGCCTTGAAGTAACCGTGTGTACCCAAGCTCTCTTTGATGAAACCGCTGCGTCCACGGCGAGTGAAGAGCGGGATAGCCTTGAACCAATTGACGTCCTCTGCAATTATTGATTAGCATTATTCTCACACGCGGTGTTTCAACCTTATAAAACTTACCGGTATTGAAGAACATGTATCTGACGGTAACAACCTTCTTGTGGATCTTGCACGGGTGGCCCGTGAGGACGATTCTCTTCGCCACAACCCTTTCCCTGTCAACACCAAGGAAGCTTCCCTGACCGATGAGCTCCCAATCACGTTCGCCGTCCCCGCGCTTCCACGCAAGAACTGGCACATTTCCCCAAGTAATAGGTCCGACAAACGTAGCGACGCTTGTTCTGCCAGGCACAAGGAATCTCTCAAATTTGGCGACGTTGTTGGGGCCGGTACCACCGGCTTGGGAAAAGAGAGGATTGATATGTAGTCGTCGTGAACCAATCTGGAAGATGAGTTCATCCTTCGATTTAATTGCCTCGCCCTCGTAATCCGTGGATGCTGTGAGAGAGACGTTGACTACGGCTTGCTTGTGTTCGTGTCTCAGAATGCTCCAGAGGACGAACGGCCGCTCTGGGCGGTATGATTCTGCGATTTCGGGGCCTGCGTTGCGGAGGTAGACCAGGACTCGTGTTCCAGGGTCTACACCGCCCGTAAGGGCTTCATTAATTGCCCGTTTACGGGTCCCGCGATAATCATGGATCTGGGCAAGACGATCCCAGTCTTCCGGTTGCCAAGGGCGATCTTCATTCTTGTCCCATGTACTCGTCCTGAGAGACTTCAAACCACGGTAGCGGGCTAATCTTTCGCGGGCAAGAACTTGGGGCGGGAGTTCAATCTCATCGGGGAATTCGCGGTCTTCTTCCATCTCCTTTTGGCGATTCCGGAAGGCTTCGATTTGGGCGAGTTCTTGGTCAGGCGAAGGGTCAAGGAACATCTCGCTCTTTGCATCCTCGCCAAATTCAGTACCGTACTCAGTCATCGCGGGGCCAGCTTTTCCTTCTTCGCCGTCCTCGGGTCGAGCTCCAGTCTCCATGTCCTCCATCTTGTGATCACCATCGTCGTCGTCGTCGTCGTCTTCGTCGTCATCCTCGGACTCAGAGCCGTAGTCCTCACCGTCAAGGTACCACGCCTGTTGGTATTTTGATGTTCCCTTAGGCACCTTTTTCGGGATTTCATATGCAACATTCGGTGTGTCAACGTCGTCGTCAAAGTAGTGGTGATCATCAAGCAAGACACCACGGCGGGACTCTGAAAAGTTGGTTGGTGCCTCGGAAACAGCATCGTTGATATCCTCCATCGCCGCCTCCGGCTCCGGACCGAGTTCTGAAAGGGTGTCCTGGTTCTCGGTGGGAGTCTCCAACACTTCGAGTTCAGCGTTACCCGAATCCACCATCATGGCATCCCCAGCGGGGCGTGCTCTCGTTTCCAGTGGGTATGCGCAAATCTTGTCGATCTGATAATCCCCAAAGCCTTGAATGTGAACCAGCCGATCCGCGCTTAATCCCCTTCCGCGCACCACGCCAGCAATAGCCACCTGGTCGTTCTGGTATCGCACTTCCTCCGCAACCAGATATGACCGGGCGTCTCTCCAGTTGACACCCTTAGGGTTCTGTGTGCACAATGACCGGACAACGTTCGGGGCCTCCTGTGGCGAATCGAGATCATGGATTTTGGCGGTGGTAGGGAAGAAGTGGGTGGCATAACTGAGAAGAGATTTCTTAACGTCAGGTCGTCGCTTCGCCGGCTCGACAGTCTCGAGGTTCTGTCAAACTAGTCAGCTCAAGATCTTGCAGCGCTCCGGCTCTCCGGGAGGGACTCGCCTGGACAGTAACAAGCGTGGTGGAGACGCCCTGTGCCTCTACACCCCTGATGATACTTTCTCCAAAGTTATCGACCTCGGTATTGGACGACACCACAAACAGCACAAAGTCTGCCGCCTTGCAGCCATCCAGAATCGCCAACAGCTCCTTCCGCAAGATAACCCATTGGATCCGCTGCTTGAACCGCTCTATCCTGTGACCGAGTAAGCGACCATCCTCGCACCAGTCAGCGCGATCAAGTCCTCTCACCAAGTGGTAAAGATTCCAGTCTCCGGCACGTTTCCAGCAATATCCAAACTCTTCAACAGCTGCTCCACAGCCTTCGAGCTGCTCACATCGTCGCACAAGGGCACAACCGCAACAATCCTCGGCGCTGCATCGCGTCCCTTGAAAATCTTGGTTTCGCGCTCATGGTCCCGCTGTTTGTTTTGCTGTAGCTGGCGGTTCTTGTTCCGGCGCTGGATCTTCGACATCATCTGCTGGTGGCCGGTTTTCCGGGAAGAGCTCGAAGGGTTTTCATCGACCTTTCCTGTGAGCGAGCGCGTGAGCAATTGCTGCTTGCACACCACCTCTGTGGGCTATCCTCTCCGGACATCCGGACCAGTGCAAGGAGGGCAGAGAGACTCCCGGGGGATCCGTACCTTTGTTCTGATTCTTCAGAAATGACTTTGTAGCATGCCGGGACTTGAAAGGCTTGTTTGATGACTTTGTGGTGGAGCGGTGGTGGTGGGAGGTCACCATTGTGGTGGCGGCGGCGGCAACGGTGCGAAAAGGGATCTCTTTTTACTCGTTCTTCAGATCAGGACGTCGTCGTTGGCGAGTGAAGGAGATGATGATGATGATGATGATGCGAGCGTTCTCGTCACGACGGCACCCGAGCGGAAAGGAAAACTGGATAGGCGATGAACTGTGGATCTTGTTTTCTGCTCGACAGCAGCAACAGTGGTGGTCCCCCCAGTCTGATTTTCATGGTGGGGTGTTGCGTTGAGCTTCGGACTGCTTCCCGCTAAAACCCACTAGGATGGTGCCGCTTGGCTTGTCCCACACAACGTGCTTATCTCAGCGGTTGTCTTGTCACTCGGAGAAGAAAAGATGTGCTCAGAGACGGAGGTTTTCGGCATTACTGGGCTGTACCAGCTCGTCGACATTCTGTTCTGTAGGTTGTGTCGATATCTTGTTGTGGAGCCGCACAAACGATCTGGCATGTAACCCTAACTACCACAAACAAACACGTTCGTAACCATGGCATCACGGCCCAAGTTCTGAACCCCATTCCGTTTTAACTCAACTTTATTCCCAAAGCCACTAAAACACAAAATCTAATTCTCGGCAATTTCAACGTCATCCCACAATCATTCTGCAACGCAATCACATCCCATATCCCATATCCAATCCCCATATCACATCGGCTTTGAACCAGAATCCACAGCCTGCACTCCGCAGCCCCAGCCCTTCCACCGTTGCTCCACAGAGATTATCTCCCATGCCCACCTCAATCATTATCATGGCAAAAAAACAGACGTCAGAACGCAGAACCTCAAGCCAATAACAAAAATCCAGAAGATAAAACAAAACACAGAAGCAACGAAAAAAAAAAATACAACATAGCCACCCATTGGCTCACAAAACCGACCCATAAAAACAAAACCAGCCTGACAAGACGAGTTAACAGATGAGACTAAGAAAAAAAGAAAGTCGAGCCAACACCCGAAATGATCCTAAAGCCAGAAAGATTGTAACAAGCAACGATTGGAAGTGAGAGAGCATGAGAAACGCGACGTGGTTTTGAGGTGATCAGGCAAAGCCGAAATACCTAAAGCCGAGTGGTTAGTCATTGCGGTTTGATATTCAAGGGGAGATGGGAAAACATACTCAGCACCCTGAGTGATGGCCGTCAACAGCTGTTGTCTCAACTGCTCATAACTCTCATACTCAGGCAAATCAAGCTCTGCACCATCACGTTAGCCACCATGTCATGTATGGGTATCAAGGGTAACTCACGATTGAAGCAAGTATGCGAACTCGGCAAGCGATCCTTATTTCCGTAATCACGGTGTATGTTAAATTTCGAGAACCCGTTCATACCCTCAAGTTCTTTGAAGCCGTTCAATGGGACTTTGCTGGTACCGGTAACGAATTGCAGCAACTTGGCCCGCTCCTCCTTATCGAAGCTTCTAACTGCCCTCCAGAACCATTGAATCTGTGGGCTTGACGCTGTGTAGTTGTGGTATTCGGTGTTATTCTTCCAGTCGTCGAGATCAATTTCCGGCATGCCCGAGATCAACAGCTCCAACTCTTGCTCATTGAAGATGCTAATGAGATTGGCAGGGACAATGTCGTAGAAGCCCTGAAGGAAGGCATCAATCTGGTCTTTCACGGAGTGGAGAAGACGATGTTCAGTATTGAGACGAACGAATTCGTGCTTGTTGTCCTCGGTGACCGGGATGTTGCGGCCGTTGGGGATCAGATCAATGGTGCGCTGGACACCAAACTCGTCGACTTCGGAGGAGAAGGTTTCAGTGATGACATCGGTGATGTCATTTTCTAGCATCCAAAGCATTGACTTGTAGTAATCTAGATCCAGAGTCTCCATGTCCTTCAGGGACACAGGTTTGCCCAATATTTGCTATGAACCAGTCAGCAACAGGCCCATCATTAAACTTTCTGATGTAACACACCTTATACACCGCTCGGCTGAAGTGACAGTCCAAGACACGACCTTCAAACAATGCCTTTCCAATAATCCTCCCGATGAACTTGAAGAACTGTAAGTGCTCAGAGTTCACACCGGACAAATGGTTGGGATGGAATGTTGTACGATCCGAAGCCACAGGGACGAAAAGCGCGTATCCAGGATTGAACATCTGTCTCGCCATGACCTGGAACCATTCTCGAGTAACACCGCCCGCGTCGACACCCTCTTCGTTCGAAAACCTGATGTTGAGTTTGGCATACTTGATCTCATCACCAGATTTGTAATACATCGAACGGTAAGAATCCATGAAGACCTGGTCACGGCGGACATTAAGCTGCAGAGTCTGGTGGGCATCTCGAATTCCTTGGCGAGCGTGCAATTTCCTGGTGAAGAAGTTCCGCTTGTTGTCGAAATCAAGAACCTTGGGGTTATGCATCAACTGCGCAAAAGTGCCGCTCATTAACTTGGGATTATTACGGACCATTTGGTTCAAGATTTTGCGGTGCTCTTCAGTAAAACCGAAGAACAACTTCTTGGTCGCCGCAACAACTTCAGGATTCAATGCGCCAGACTTAGACTGTTCTTTCTCGTCAAGGCCAGCTGTTTTGCAGACAACCATAAGGGACTCCATAGAAGGAAGGAGGATGGTGGCAATATGAAGCATATCCTCACGCTCGTGGATCGCTCCGAGGCACTCGCTCAGTTTCTCCCACAGGGGTGAAAACGCGAGCTGCTGGTGAAGCTTGGAAAGAACATCGACCTCGTCCGACTTCTCCTTCTCCGCCTTTTCAGCAGATTGTTGCTTTGAATTCCGCTTAGGGTCAAAGAGATAGTCGATGGCAGTCAAGACACGAAGAAGCTTTGCTTGTTCAGAGCCGGCAGGTGAGAAGCTCGCCAAAGCCATGCCTTGAACTTGAGTTCCATTCTCTGCCTTCTTGATCTGTTGTAAAAGGGCATCGAGATGTCCAATGAGAATGGTGCTAAGCTCCTCGGCCTGGCGGATGAGCTCGATGCCGAAGATGTTCTTCGCGCCTGGGATGCCTGCAAGATTCTGCATTGTTGCGATCGTCTCACGATAAGTCTTGCTGGAGCACTCCCGAGCAGTGAGGATGTTGACAACGAGTCGCAGGTTATGGTCCGGAACAACGGGCGGTACCAGATTGCGGACCTTCTTCGGTTTTTCTTCTTCAGAAGCAGGCTGATTGGGCTTGTCAGTTGAAGAGCCTTCGGCGGCTTGAGTCGGAGCGGTGGTAGAGCTGGATGGTCCTTCAGATGCGAAATCCCCTGTTGATTCAACGACCTGACCAGACCCCTCAGTTGCGGGAGCTGTAGTGGACGTTTCGGCGCCAGATGTCGAACTCCGAGGCTGAGTCGGTGTCTCCGTTGATGTCTCCGCACCAGATGTTGCACCTTCCCCAGTCACAGAGGTGACCTCTTTCAGCTTGTCTTCCTCATCTTTCTTCTTTTCCTTCTTCAGCAGAATAGTTAAAGGCCTGGTGATTTCGGAAAGCAGAATCGAAAGTTGCTCCATGACTGTCGTGTTCTCCGTGATGAGCGGGCGGTCAAGTAGTCCAAGGAGAGTGTTGAGGGCAAATTTGCTGGCCTTTGACTCCACCGCTTTGCCCTTGCCTTTCCTGCTCATTGACCGTTTCAACCCAGTTGATGTATCATGCTCAGTCAAGAAGTAGGACGGGATGTGTTCATTATAGCTCACAAGGAAAAATAGCGTGGTAAGACATTGTTGCGTGACCGTCAAAGGCGAAATATCACCGCTCGTCTGCGAAAGCACAGTGGTGTTGGTGTTAGTACGATGCAACCCTGGCTTTACTGGAGTCTTCTGAGTGCTCGTCTGCTTTGCGCGAACTGAAATTTGTGCGAAGCTTCGCTCGACCGACGGCATGTCGGCACTGCCATCTTGAAGAATTGAAAGCAGAAGATTCACCACCTCCGCCCGGTTGTGCCGATTCTGGCAGATGTTGAGAAGAATCTCAGACAAAACACTCTTGGTTGAGCTCTGCTGCGGGACAAACATCAAACGGAGAAGAGTGGCAACTCCAGCTTTATCCAGCAATTGAATGGTACCTTTGCGCACCGGCTTCTTAGGTGGTGGAAGTTCATCACGTCGACCAGTAGGGCCGCCGCGAACCCGGGTGATATCATGGATATGATTATGAATGCCACGGTCAATCCGATACCGGTTAGCCTCCTCAACAATTTCCCGCGGGAGTTGTGCGAGTGCCTCTTCGTCTTGTTCGAGAAGAACAGTCTGACGAAGTCCCGGATCTAGGGTAGCCAGGAAAGATGCTAAATCAATGTCCACGGGTCCTCCACCATTTGCTGCCCGCGCAGACTCTACTTCTCGTCGCCGTCGGTCCGCAGACTCAGAAGCAAGAAGTTCTTCACGGATATCTTCAGGGAGGGCATCCAAGAACTCTCGACTGATTTCGCTGGGTTGATTTGTTGTTGCCGCTTCTGCACGGCGCTCCCGAATATGAGCAGTCAGTGCCTCTTCTCGCATGTCCTCTGGGATAGCAGCCAAGAACTCGGGATCAATTCCCATGCCGGTGATATCGATTTCGCGATCACGGATAATCACAGTTGCACGCTCGACTGGTCGCTCTGACGGTCCAGCTTCAGCAGATCCCGATGCTTCTCCGGATCCTGTTGTTCCTTCCCCTTGTGTGGTCTCTCCACCCTCTCCCTCCGCACTTGCCCCAGCCGCGGCGGCTCTGGCTTCGGCCTCAATCCGCGCCTGTTCAGCCGCTTGTCGCTCCTCCTCCTCCTTCCTCGCCTTCTCCTCTGCCTCTGCCTTCTCCTTCGCCAACCTCTCCTCTTCCGCTTTCTTCCTCATCGCCTCTTCCACCTCCTTCATTTTCCTCCTGTTCTCTTCCTCCTCAGCTTTCCGAATCTTCTCTTCCTCCAAAGCAGCCGGCACCATCTTCCACAGCAAAGTGTTGATAATACGCTGGGCGCATTCTTCCGTGCGTACACCATACAGCAATCTCGCCTCATCACTCCACCGAACGCTCGTGGTGGCAGCCTCAAATGAACCCGTCAACACCGAATCTGGATCCATTCTATGACGAGAAGAATCTGTAATAGGGCGCAATTGACTGTACAGACTCCTCATATCGCGAGACATGGACGAGTGAGGAAAGCCCGCTGGCCTGAGCGGAACAGTAGTCTCGAAATGGATAGCGGCAGGGGCAACGGCGCCGCGGTGCATCAGGTTCATCAGCGCGTTAATAACAGTGGCCGGACTCTCATGAGCAGGAAGTGCATCAAGTGGCCAGTCAGCCATGAACGCGTTCAGACCATGACGGTGCTGTGAGCGTCTATGCATTGGCTGTGCGGGATCCGCTGGTTGTTGGAGGAGAGGATTTTGATTCGATGCATCTCGACTCGGTGGGCTTACTAAATGGCGACCACCACGAGGGCCTCCACGAGTAGCGAAAGACACTGGCAATGATTAGCGCTGATTAGAAGGGTAGTCGGGATGAACATACTGATCGCTGCGGGTTCTCGTGAATGACCGCTGAACGTGAACCAGCCAGAACCGGCGCCGCGCGGATGAGCTCTAGTTAACAGCGCGGCATCCTCTCCTTCCGCCCAGCCCCACGGCGCTTGTCCACGCGGGTCTTCATCTTCGTCATAGTCCTCATCCATCATAGCATCCTCGTCATCCATATCTTCATCATCTTCATCCCCCTCCATATCATCGTCTTCGTCCATCTCATCATCAATGAAACCCTCTTCGCGGTCATCATCTAACACGTGGGGAAGATCAGGATCCTGTTCAGCATTGATTGCCCGAGCAATCTCCTCGAGACGATCACCAATGACGCCGCCAGGGTCATCAGCGGCTAATTCATCCTCCTCGTCATCTTCATCATTGCCCTCATCCTCCCAACCGTCTTCGTCGCCGTCGTCATACTCGTCAGCGTGATGGTGATGGTCATGATGTGTCTCAAGAATGATTTCCTCATCGTCTTCATCCATGTCTTCATCGTCGCTATCATCATCGTCGTCGTCTGCACCGTGATCATCGCCTTCAACAATAACCTCAACCTAAACCAGAGTCAGATCTTCAAGATTGTGAGAATATCAACCAAGTTGCACTTACACCTTCCCCATCTCCCTCATCTTCATCCTCGGAGATTTCACTCCCGTCCTCATCCAGCACATCTTCATCAAATCCCATCTCATCATCATACATCATATCTTCATCTTCATCACCTTCGTCATAAGATTCAGCCCCCTCGTCATCATCGCCGGCGTCAGCGCCTTCAAAAAGTCCAAGGGTTGAGTTACGATACAAGTCCGGAGTCTCTTCACGAATATCATCAATATCGGTCATGGAACTGGCGGTCATAATCTCGTCGTCATCGGTAGTTCCGGGGGTCGAGATACTGGATGTCTCTGAGAGGTCAACAGCCCGCTTAGAGAGGAGCCTCAAAGTCTTGAGCATGTATTTGATGTATTTCTTGCTGGCATCCGGGAAATTCAGATCCACCTCCGCGAGAGCCGATGTCAAAGCCGAGACGTATCCCTTATCCAACATGATCTTCGCCATCTGAAGCTGTGTCTTATCGGTGCCTGCGGCGTATGATGGAGAGCTCTGGGGCCTGCCGCAAAGAATACGGTAGAAAGTTTCGCTCAGAGCCCACATGCGCGGATACTTAATATCCAATGGGTCTGAAGAGGAGCAGGCGTCCTTAAAAGCCTTGAGACTCACTTCACAAACGAACTTGCGCACAAACAGCAGATCCGGTTCATCCTCATCAGAGTTTTCACCAGTGTGTGTACAGAGGGAGACGAAAATGCCTTGAGACCACAGTGAAAGAACATTCCGCTTCTTCTTCTCGATGTCGTCGCCGGTGGCCAAAGCATGCTGAATAATCAGATCATTCAAAAGGTAGTTGAAAATTGCTGAACGCGGCTTCGATGGAGTTATCGGTTCACGGGCTCCAGCCTTGCGGTTGAAGTTGATAAACTCGATCTTGCACCGGTTGTAGCAGCAGACCAGCTCGGCCAACGCCATGAGGAGAAACGCACGATAGAGATGGAAAGGGTGGTCCTCGGCTTTGACCTCCTGCTTCTCGGGTTTAGTTGACTCGGCAGGTTTGCTTTCGCCTGGGGCTGGTGTAGACGTTGGTTCCCTCACAACCTGCTCAATCGAAGGAACGTTAGGGGTCGCAAAACTTTCCGGCGCTTTGTTGTCACGTTGCGGAACATCCCTCACATCCTTAATAGAAAAGAGTTCGGTCAGGAGGAGATGGATAACCCCATCTGGATGCTCAACACCTGGGATGCGGATTTCGTGGGCGGGTTTCGGTTTCTCCTCTTGATCAATGTCCATCGCTTCTGGCACGGGTTCATCGTCGGCCGCAGATTCCTTCTTTTCTGCAGAGGCGCTGGATTCTGGCTGATCGCCGTCTTCTTTCTTAGAATCGGATTCGTCATTGGAAGGCTCCGCCGGCTTGTCGGTTTCTTTCAACACCAGGATCTGGTTTCTAACATGCGTCTCATACCGTGCGATCTTCAAAAGCTCGTTGGAAACCTCCACAAAAACATCTGGATTTCTCAAGATGAGATGCGACATATGTTTCGTGAAACTACTCGTGTCGAGTGGCCTTGTACCCCTGGTTGCAAACGCAGTGCGAATTTCCGCTCTCATGACAGCCTTAAGCGTCTCTTCGTCCTCAACAATGTGTCGCATAATGATCATCAGATTCATCTGATGTTTGTCTGCACGAGCTCCAGCCTGGCGGCGGTACATGTGTAGCACCTTCCGTAAATTATTGTTCTCCATAAGTTTGACAGCCAACTCCCGACGACGCGTGAGAAGCACAAGCACACGCACGATACTAAACGAGAGGATTTCGTCCTTATCGACCATGGGAAGGATAGTCATAACGGCATCGAAAAGAGCTGATTGATCTTCTGCAGAAACCTTGGTTCCCCCTTGCTCGACGAGCGGTTCTTCATCCAGCTTGTGAACATTGAATTTCAACTTGTCCGGCACAGAAGTTTCGGCCAGTAACTTTTCCATAACCAGCAAAATTGTAGCAACCCATGGCGCAGGCTCCCCAGGATAGATCTTGATGAAATTGACAAGATGTTCAAATTGGTCCTTGAGATCCTCACCGGAGGCTTCGAAAAATTGCTGGTCCTGGAGGATCAAGCCCAATAGATGGGCAACTGAAGATATTATTTTCGCCTTCGGTCGGATATCTTCCTCTGCCTCGAATGAGAGTGACAGAAGCGACATGGAAATGGTAGAAACTACGTCCTTCTTTTCATCAAGCGAAGAGCCGGCAAAAGCTGACTTGATGAGATCGGCGAGCTCAAAGGTCGTGTCGTTATGAAGTTGAAGTACCTCTAGTGAACGCTCAATAAGGTTCTTTCGTACCTCTGATCGGAGATCGTCAAGATCTTCGACACAAATATTCTGGGGTTTGGGCTTCTTCTTTTCAACGTCTTTGCCTTTGCTCTTATCCTCGGCAGGCACGGATCTATTAACATCAGAGGCAGAAGTTCCGGTTAACCGCGCAATGAGTTCTGCAGCTCCGGGGGAATCCGTCAAAGGCGCCAGGAGATCGTCGATTTGAATACGAGAAATGGCGGCAGCTGGGGGGGGAGGCGGAGGTACAGCGAGTTCTGCATCAACGCCATCTCTAGAGGGGGCCTCGGGTGTTGGTGTCTGAGCCTGTGATGTTGAAGGCTGAGGTCGAACAGATGCTGCTGAACCGGGCTGCGCTGATGTCGAGGGTTCAGCCTGACTAGAAGCTCCAGTGGGCTGAATAGTGGCGACGGTAGACTGTGGACGAGCCTGAGGATTATCCGCAGTAACCGGGACTGGGTTGGCGATGTCTTCATGGTCCGAATCATCATTTTCGTCCCCTTCTGACTCAGATCCATCAGGATCATCATCCTCATCGTCCTCATCGCCGTGCTCATCATCTCTCATTGCATTTCGACGCGCTTCCTGAACCGCGCGATCGAGCTCCTCAGCCGATGTTTCGAGCAAAGTACCCGCCTCATCCAGATCATAATCACACCGTCGCAAGGCCTCCAACGAAGCGTCTCGGTTGTAACCCTTATCTGTCAGGAACTTGATTTTCGTTTCACGCGGCATGAGGTCGCGATATAACAGCGTGTTTTTCAATCCTTCCTTCGAGAGGTCGTTCTTTGTGAAGGCACCACCTTCGCTATCCCCCTTCAGAATTATGCCGAGAATTTCAATGACGGTCTTGATGACTGGGCTTGATGCTTTCTCGAGTGTTGAGGCTTCCCACATGTCTGCGACTACTGGGAGAATCGTGTGTCGAAGTTCAACGAGAAGTTGGATGACATTGAAATAATCGATACGGCCGTAACCTTCTGAAATTGACCGACTGTGAAGAGACCCGGCTTGAATTGCCTCAACGATGCACTTTGGCGAGACGAGATACGAGAATAAAGACAAGATGATGCGGATACCACCGTACGCATGCAACATCCGTCCTTGCTCCAACTGAGGAAGGTCTGGTGCGTCTGCTGCAGGGAGTCCCTTCAAATCTTCCCAGAAGGTGTTCAAAATCTTCTTCATAACTTCAAACCCGCCTTTCTGTTTGAAAGTGACCACTGTGGTGATGATGGCTGTCACATTCTGATCTGGCGGGGTCAACTTTGGCGTGTTGAAGTAACTGTCTTGAACAAGTCCGTCTAGAAGGAGACTCATCAAAGAGGAAAGCATGACGATGAGATAACCATCCCTCTGAGAACTGAGAGTAGCCGTATCTGAACCCAATTGGTTAGCCATGTTCCTGTTCCATGATGTGGCAAACGTACGGATGCGGTCCCAAGTCAGATGCGTATAGATAACATCACTAATCGCATCAACAAGTTTAAATGCCAAATACTTGTGCTGAGGATCTTGCGTCCGCCGAGTAATAACACACTTAGCCAATCCTTCAACCAGTTAGTAATGTATCTTTGGGAACCGAGTACAACATACCTTGAAGGAACGGATTGATGACCGTGGGGATCTGGCCGATGAGGTATCGAATGGTCTTAACATTCCTGAACCAGCATAATTTACCATCTTTTTCAACGATCGCCTTCTGAGCGTCCTTCTTTTGATCCTTGGTCCTATCTCCACCAGCCCCATCACCTTGTCGACCAGCAGCCTCATCGATCGCAACCGCTGCACTAGAAACAGAATCCTTGACTCTCGTCGCTTGATCCCATGCAGAAGGAATATGATTCTGGAGCAGAATCTCTTCCCAGACACACTGACGTTGCAGCATGCCCAGCTGGCAAATCAGAGCTTCTCTATCGACATCCTGTGATGTTTCCAAGAACTCTTGTACGCTTTGCCGAACAGTAAAGAAATTCTGATGGTAGAGACCTTGAAGCAGATAGACTATTGAATGTACGGCGACAAGGTCTTTAATCAGAGATGTACCATGAATCTTGACATCATATGACTCGTTTTCTGGAGTATCGGACGAAATCGGAGAAGCCGGATCTGTGAGTGGCGCAAAGAAAGCGGCAGAGCGATTGTGCTTGAGGTACGGCTCCAGTCTTAAAAGAGCCGAATTTGCGTTCATGTACACTACCTTCAGAGTACTTGACATACTGTGCTCACAAAGGAGGTGTACGGCGCGGCATATCGTCTGATTGGCCTGGCTGGTGGCAAAATCGTGTGGCAAGCTTGGTAACCTATAAAACCCGAGCATGCTTTCAAGGCCTCCACGGCGAACGAACTCTTTGGCCTGTTTCTGGGTATGGACGAGAGATTCCACGAATCGAGACGCAACATCGATGTAATCCACGATCGGGACGATTGCGGGGCTGGGTCCCTCGGTTTCTTCATCAAGGACATCGGAAAGCCTGACAACATCATTTGTCGACGGCGATTGAGTAGACTGAGCTGGCGCATCCACATCGGTCATGGCGATGTCGTCGTCAGGATCATTAGATACCACACTCTCCGGAACCGTATTTGAATTCGGAAAAACACCATCCACAGCACTCCTTCCGCCAGATACAAGAAGCTCGCCTTGTTCATCCTGTAGCCAGATCTTAGCGCCAACGCCCTTCTCTCGCGCATACTTATGACCGATTGCGGCGACCCGTTTAACCATCCTAAGCGTAGCTGAAATGACTTTTTCGCGCAAGGGAGGATGATGCCGAACAAGCTCGTCAAACTGGCCACCTAGAAGGTTATCGAGATCGCCTTCACCGAGTACCTTGACATGGGCAGGGCTTTCGAAGATTTCGAAGAAAGAATCCAAAGCATTCGAGATCTTGATGAGGTTGAGTCCAGCCGCGTTCAGGCAAATAGCACCAAATGCATTCGCAATACAACCGATGGCGTCTTGAGAGGGGAGAATCGCGGGAACAGGAGTCTCGACATCAATATCTGGCTCGGGTGAGGAATCTTTTGTTTGTGTCGGCGGTGTGGAGGAACCAATCCCAAGATTTGTTGCTGTTTCCGTCAAGAAACCTGGACCAGGAGCTCCGGCCGAACCTGAAGGTTCACCTGTTTGAGATGAGGTCCCTGCCGCTTCAGCTTCCCTGGCTTCCTTCTCATCCTGCTCCTTCTTCTTTTCAGCCTCTAGCCCAACCAGTCCAGGCCTTCCGGTGATGGCTTCCAGAAGGGCATGCGTGATGTGTGCCTCATGGACAACGGCATAACTTGTTGGTTCATTGTTGATAAAAGTGCTTATCATGGTGACGATAGTACTCCAAATGTTGCTCCCCCACACATCTCCGTTCGAGATAACCGTGCGAATGGCTTCAAGAAGTTTTGGATTATCAATTAGATTGCGCAGCAACCGTTCAACATTAGCTCCCGACTGGGTGAGGATGTGGTTAATGAACTTCGATGCTGCTTTAAGGGTCTGCTGTCGCAGATGCGTGATCTTGTAATCGCTCGATTCGCTTCGATAAGCATGAGACAAGCCTTTGCCACGATTCACTTCCTCCATCCCTGCCTTCACCTCTTCTGATACCAAATCCACTAGGGAATCTAAGCCTTGAGCGTTGGCAAGCGTCTGGAATGCATTTTGCGAGGTGTAAACCAGATTGTCGACTTGATTAATGATTTTCGCAGCGACATATCTCCGGGCTTGAGGCGTACGAAGGTTGATCATTTCCACATATAAAGGAATGATTCCAGCGGAAACCAACAAACTGCCAGCGTTCGGCGAGGCTGCCGGGAGATAGGTAAGTAAGGAGAAAAGTGCGTCACGCCACTGTTCTGCATCCTTGCTGCCATCGAAACCATCTTCCATCCCCAACTCAGCGACGACCTTCCGGACGAGATACATGAGCACTCCGTGGTTAACATTCAAGCTCAAAGCATTTGTGACGTCATTTACCCTATGTTTATGACGAACGAGGGCTTCTAATCCCATAATGGCCAATGTTTGCAACCATCGGGGAATGTTACCATCCTTGCCACTGCCATCACTGGCCTGAAGCATCTCGGCGAATTGGAAAGCCAATTGGAGCCTCCGTGGTTCATCACCATCAGCTGTGAGAATTTTTTGGAAGAACTGGTGATCCGGATGGACATAAGCAAGGTTGATGATGGCCAGGATCCGAATCCCCAGGATTTTCCGCCTGGACTCGACATCCCCGGCCATTGCAGACGCTGTACGGACACGGTGCAGGAATTCGTAATGGCTATCAGTGGGGAGATCATCGATGGTGTCCTTGATGAGTGCCTCCAGACTAGAAGACTTTTGTATCCGGCTGTGGGAAATTTCCAGAGTCTGAAGCCCTCCATATGACGCCGATGTTATAGTTTCAGTAGATTCCTCAACGGACGCATTGGAGCCAGATCCGCGATGACGATGCGCGGTGGGTGAAGATTGTTGACCTGGGCTTCCATGGGTGTGAGACTGGTGGAGGGAGCTTCGTCGTGCTGGACTAGGAGTCACGGGCTCCCTGGTGAAAACCGGCGCAGCAATACCAAAACCAGCGGGCATCTTAGGATTCCTATAGTAGCTAACCCACGCACTACCCCAATCTTCCCACGTGTCCTCTTTCACTTCTGTGGCTTTCCCTTTGCTCTTGCTTGTTGTAGCCGAAGGAGTCTGTTGTGGAGTTGGGTCCCCGCGGGCTATCCGAGCAAGGTCATTGACATATACCGGGAGCGTGCTTTTTGTGGTGATATGCTTTCCGCCGTGTGCTTCAGCGATCCCAAGGCCCTTCGGAAACGGTGCCGCCAACTTGAGTACTCGGTCAAGGTTGATGTTATAGTGCGAGGCGAGCAACGTCGCTTGGTTGGAACTGCTGCCTCGTGTTCTGGATGTGTAATACCTCTGTGCCAGTCTAGCACAAAGAAAAAGACAAGTGTAGAGAACGTCGAGATCGGTGGTACACAGAACATCGCCAAGATACTGGGCTACAGTTAATATAAATTTAGCGGATGAGAAGCAGAGAGACTTACCCCGCTACTGGCATAGAGACTTCGATTACCGCAATTCTCAACAAGTAATCTGGTGAACTCCATTACGCCAATCAATACCTCTTTATCCGCTGCCTCGAAAGGTATCGTCTGTGGCCCATCTTTCAACTTGTATTTTACAACAAATCCGTCGAGGAGACTGTCGAATCGGTCAAGAAGAGGAATCCAGTGGTAAAGGTCGCCACGGGGAAATGGCCATGGTAATGGAAATGTAGTGAGGAGGGGCAGAAGATCATTGACAGCGACGGTCGAGGCTTTCTCGATAAATTCTCGGAGAAACGGATTCTGCAGCCTCATGAGCACACTACTCAAACTAGGCGAATGCTTTCAGAACATACCAAGGTAGCCTCATGCCGAGCTGTAGCAGCTTTCTTGATCTTCATCCTTGAAAGCTAGCGGTTGTGGACCGCAGACAACTACGTCTTCGCTCCCTCACTCAAAGTTTCGCCGGCAGCAAGAGAGACCGGTTACTCTTTGGGAGTGGCTAAGTTTGTGACTGCGTCGCGAAGGAGTGATGCGGTGCAGTTCCCGGATGATGCGGGACCGACGGACTTCCGTGCACGAGCTGGTAGAACTCCAAAAGTCAACGAGACCGGGCTGCGATGCTGTGAAAGTCAGTAGGTTAGCACGCAACGGATGGTCTGCAGCTTTGAAGGAGTGTGTTTGAATGAACAAGGTAAAGGAAGAGGCGTGAGATGGGGGGTAGGGATTCGGTGGTGGGAGTTAGTGGGGTGCTCGAGATGACGAAGTTTGCAGTTTCAGCGGTCGCTGGGGGTCGGGGAGTGCAGGTCCCGTTCGGTGCGTCGCTGGACGATTCTGAAGAAGGAGGGGAGTGTAGAGCGGGGGGATGGGTCAGGGTCGGGTGGCGATGGATATCGAGGTAAGGGAGGATGGAGAGGAGGTGGAGAGCGGCGTGGGGTGGACTTTGCTGGGGGAGACGCTGTTCGTGAAGTCGACTTGGCATTCTCTTCGCGTCCATCCGTGACGACAATGCCACAGCCGCATCGCGCGACGACTCACGGGATATACACAGAATGAAGGACAGCCGCTTTGAATATGGGGGCAATAGAGTACCATTGTCTAGAGGGGTATAAAGAAACACATTCATACATTGGTGTATGGGGTACTTTTGGGAGCTCTGGTTGGATGAATCATCCAGGTGAGTTTGGAGCCCTGGGACGACACCTCCACCCAGGACCTGCGAAATCTGGTTTCAGCAAGCACCCATTCGTATCGGCAAGCTCTGGCTCCCGCAGCTACCTTTCGGATGAAGTATCAAACTGGTGGGTGCCAGTAGGCTAGCTCCGGGTCGTCGAGGAGCAAATATATACATCATATCTATGTCAGTGTTCAGGACACCACGATTCAGCTAAATTTCAATGGATATAGCAATCATTGTAAAACTCTTATATATTGTGCACCTAACGCTTCTTTCCACAGACCCAGTCGCGCCCCAGCGCCTTGAAGCTCGCCGTCCTGGTAGCCACAATTCCCGGTAACTCCACAGTCGCAGTCATTACCCAGGACAGCAAAATTCCGCTCAAACTTTCAATGGCGATAACGAACATTGTGGCATGGCCATACATGCCGCACCGCCGGTATCAATCAGCAACCTCACACTGGCACTAACTGGGACACAGCGCAGGTATGGGCCACCAACATGAGATGGACCTGCCTCTCTACCTGTGACAGTTGGAATGCGGGGGCCTAGGTAACCACGCTCGACATGAGAATCCGTAGTACAATATTAACCAGCTCCATCTGTCTATCTAATTATTTAGCGCTGACACAGTCAATGCTGAATTGTACTATACTTTACACTCTCCTCAGACACGCCTCGCACTGCCAGCCCAGCCCAGTCCGGTGGACTACCTACCTACTGCCCAAAGAGATGCTAGGTAATGCGTGAATGAGCACCTTTGAACCTCCTCTCTCCCTCACCTCCTCCTTGTGAAGGAGGTGGTTGGTCCTGCATGAATGTCCGGGTGGGCATTGCGCTAACTAGACCAGCAAACCCCCCTCCACTCAGACTGATCCCTTTTTCCCCATCCTCTCTCAACCCACATCTTCCACCACACCTACTCTCCCCGGGCCCCCCATTCCTCTACGGCCTCGAGCTCATCAGCACCGGCTATCCCCACTATTCCCCCTCGCTGCTACCACCCTCTGTCCTCGCTCGCGGCCATCTTTCTACTCCTGAGCTCCTCGCCTGCTCAGTTACGCTTCCTCCTGACAGCTCTCCGCTGACAAGCATTGGAGGTCTCGAGCTTGTCGGATGTCAAACAACAGTGACTCTACCGAGCCGGCGACGGCTAGCGGTGCCTCAGAGAAGCAGGTCGATGTTCAGGCGAAACTTCCCGGGAGCTTGGACACAGCCGAAGATGAGCAGGTGTGTTTCCCGTCATAGAGTTGTATGGATATTCTGCTGGGGCTCTCCAGCGTCTACCAGAGCGCATCCCGTGACCCTTCTGTGTCGGCCCTGTGTTTTACAGCTTTCGGGCCAGTGGAGGCTGTTGATTCATTGCCCCTGATCGGTTCTGACGTGTCTTCTCCTCTTCTCCCCAGGGGCTCGTTTCTGACTATGAAACCGACAAACCGCACTCTCCCTCTGAGCCTCGAGCCCGAAGCTTGACACGATCCCGAGCTTCACATTCGACAACCTCCTCAGTGCAGGATCCGTTACCCTCTGAGAACGAGAGCTTCAAATCTCTGGAACACCGAGGCAGTCAGATTTCGACAGCTCCAACAATCAGCTCACACGATGCTAATTCAGCCACCATCAAGTCGCCCTTGAGCCAGCGGCGGATATCTACGACTTCCCTAGATGATGTTTCGTTAATCGATGATCTACCATCACCCAAAGACGGGCCCACCATATCAACAGTCGAGCCGGAGGCTTCCCTTTCACCGCCCCCTCCTCCACCGCCGCCTCCTCCAACTTCACTCGTCCAATCATTTACGAATCGGTTTTCTAGATCTAGTGAAGCTGCTCAAACAACCTCTTCTAAGCCCGTCAACACTCCCCGGAAGCTATCATCGTCATTTTTACCGTCGATCACCGCTTCCACTACTGCTTCTACACCCCCTGCACCAGCTCCAGTTAGAAGATCTCCCTTTAGTTGGCTCCGCTCTAATACGACTACCGCTCCAACACCTCCAGCCCCCGCCACAACCACCAATGCTGGGTCTAGAAGAGCGACCACTTCCTCGGTAAACTCCCAAGGCGATAACGACCTCCTCATCCACCAACTAGGAGCCAACCGGGATCCGGAAAAGGAAAAGGAAGAGGCCCAGAAAGCATTGGAGAATTTGAAGGATAATTTCAAGAAGCTACGGGAAGCCCAGCACGCTCAGGGAGAAACAAGGGAAGATTTAGGAACCACAGGTACAGACTCAACCTTCATGGGAGTGGCTGCATTTCTAAGACGCTCTGTGACAGGGACCGAAGTAGCGCCCAAGAGCCTCCCAGACTTGCCCCCAACTCCTGAAGAACAGATTGACTGGGATTTTTGGGAATCTGTTGTCAATGACGCCATTACGGTGGCGGCCGAACAGCCGGCAGAACTTAACAAAGCTGTACAGGCTGGGATCCCGCCAACGTTACGCGGCGTCGTTTGGCAGAGTCTGGCTGCCAGTAAATCGCTGGAGTTGGAACAAATATATCGCGAAGTCATCACTCTGTCGGGCGATGCGACCGCTGAGCAGGCTCGGCCTATTTTTGGAAGTTATTGGCTTTGGGACCCTTCTCCTACGTCAAGTCAGACCTCATCTCCACAGTTACATTCGGTCGGTTCGAAGCAAAATGAGAGTGTCAATAACGGGATGCAGTGGGGCAAGACAATCTCGCAGCTTGAGAAGGTGATCAAACGGGACTTGGGCGATCGCACCAGTTTCGGAAAATATAAGGTAACTCTCCCACTTTTAAACCATGCTGTATTGCTAATCCACTCGATAGGCTGATCAGAAAGCTCTCTTGAACGTTTGTAAAGCGTACGCGTTATTCGATCCTGCTGTTGGATACACGCAAGGGATGACTTTCATCGCCACTGTTCTCCTTTTGAATGTTCGTAGCGCTATCCTGCCCCGTTTCCACAAACTTATCAGAAATAGATGTCCGAGGAGGAGGCTTTTTGCGTATTCGTCAAACTCATGAACAAGTATCGAATGCGATCAATGTTCCGGGATGGAATGAAGGGTCTGGAACTCCGTCTTTTTCAGTATGACCGCATATTGGAAGATTACGAGCCGCGCCTAGCGATCCATCTCAAGCGACAGAACATCGAGTCCTCTCTTTATGCAGCCCAGTGGTTTCTCACCTTGTTCACCTACAAATTCCCACTTCAACTCGTTCTTCGCGTATTTGACCTCCTATTCGCTGAAGGACTAGAAGCACCAATATTGCAGTTCGGCATCGTGCTGATGCAACAGAATGCGGAGCAGATACTTTCAATGGAGTTTGATACCCTCGGTCCGTTTTTAAAAGAAAGGCTTTTTGACGTATACATTGATGCCACCCCCTCCGCCGATAGTGTCAAGGAGGCTGGGTTCTTTGGAAATGGCGGAGAAAAAGAAGTTTATCGCGGAAACGCCCTCATTTCCGATGCCTGCTCTATCAAAATCACCCAAGAGATGCTTGATCGATACGAGAAAGAATGGGAAGATGCAGAGCGGATCAAACGTGAAACAGAGCTTGAAATTGAAATGTTGAAACGCACCAACGCCAATCTTCAGAGTCGTGTCAAAAAGTTGGAGGAGCAAAACGAAGAACTCAATCGCGAATACGTTCGTATTGCTAGCTCGGAGGTCGCGCTGAAGGTCCAGAATGATCAGCTGGCGGATGAGAATGAAGTTCTCCGTGCAAAGGTCGATGGATTGCGAGATATTGTGGACAAGCAGCCACAGGAAGTGGAGGCTAGGCTGAAGGGAGAAATGGAAACACTTATGCAGAAGAATTTGGAAGTTCATAGGGAGAACCAGAATTTGGAGGAGAGCATGATTGAGATGGAGAAGGAGCTGGTGTCGACAAAAATGCAACTGGCTACGGTATGTTACACACCCTGTGGGAATGAGGAAAACAAACTGATTACTGGTAGGTCAATGAGGAGCATGACTTGCTGAAGAATCGATGGAACGACCTCCGGAAAGCGCTCGGCGAGTAGGAACCACGCCGACCACAACGGCACCCGACAGCATGAGAAGTAATTAGATTAGGTTGTACTGAGCTGCGAAATTGTGCCTTAGCCCTTTTAATGACGTGGAAAAATTTAATGGGTGCTTTTTTGTAGGCATCGCTTGAAAATTGCAAACCTTCCAAAAATGTTACTGCGGCTTTGTTGTATATGAGTGATTGGTTCTTGGAGCATTTCGGCTCAGGCGCATGTTTATATCAAAGTGCTTTGTGTGTGAATATCAAATTTATTGAATTTTGAATTTATGGGACGGCCGCAGAGACTGGTGATTTAATGCCGCTCTCTACTGGTTGCGAACGGCTTCTTGAGATGCTCGGATTAAATACATCACACATTTCTTTTTTATCATCTACCGCGCTACCAATATTCGGCCAACTCCCGCCTCTGACCTCGTTCCCTCTGTCCCAGACTTGTTTCGGCTGCTGTGCGGGACCTTCCATTCAAATCTCTCGTTCCATCTCACCTTGCTCTACAACCATACTCTGTTCCCCAACCGATTCCAACCCACCACACCCTCTCTCTGTTCCATTTTCTCCAACACCCTTGACCATGGCCTCTCACCTTAGCGGAACCTCTTTCCCTCCGACACCTGGAACGATCAACTCTTTATCACCCGCCCCGGGTGATACCCCAATCGTTGAGCGCGATCTCTCTCTCCTCAATATGGAGGAACGCAACACAGAACAACACTCCCCCACTCCAAGAAACCTTCGCGGCCTTCTCGGCCAGCCTGGAGTTCGCCGGCGCTCTGCTCCCTCAACTCCCAGAAAATCCCCAGTAGCGGATCGCTTCATTCCAAGTTCTGCCAATGTGCAGGCTTTTCGAATGGGCTCTCCGGCTAGCAAACTCTCACCTGAAGAGCGACATCGTCGTCAAGCTTTGTTCCGTGAACATCTGGACCGGAACGATGGGCTCGATCGAATGGCGGTGTTTAACCCGGGTAGCAGCAGGACTATTGGCCTCGGTAGTGGATCTTCGACTACTGCCTATGTAAACCAGAGAACATTCTCATCCGGCGCAGTGGGAGTGTTTGGCATGGGTGTTGGAGGCACTGCTGCTGGCGGTGGAGCGGCGAGGCATAGATTGAGACCTGATATCCAGAGGACTCCAAGCAGCGCCCGAGAGATCAATGGAAATATTTTTGCGAAGAAAGAGAGCGCGGAAGTCGCAAAGAAGAGGCACGAAACAATGCTGAGCGTCGCTTTGGAAGTCGACAGAACCCGAAAGGTTTTTGAATTCGGCGATAAAGATGGCACGGGTTGGTTGGGCGCTGGTTTGAGGATTGGAGAGAATCGGGTCAAGGACGCCGTATGGGACAAGATTTTTGATCCCCCAAGTGGTAAGTGTTCCTTGGATTTGTTCCCGACACCTAGGAGTGGAATGATGCTCTGACAAGGCCTTTTGCCAATGTTTAGCAAAGCCACAATCTGCGCCAGACAAGAAAAAGGACCTCACCCGCCACGTTCCCACTACACCCTTCCGAGTTCTCGATGCTCCTGGGCTGAGAGATGACTACTACTGCTCCTTGATTGCCTACTCCCCAACTACTCATTCCCTCGCAGTCGGATTACATAGTGACGTCTACAACTGGAATGAATCCTGTGGCGCGCAACAGTTTGAGAGCTGGTCTTCCTCGCACGTCACTTGCCTCGCCTTCTCTTCCAAAGATGGCAAGAACAACATTCTCGGTATTGGACGCATCGATGGCAGTCTTACGTTTTGGACTCCGGGCGAGCCTGTTCCACGATTGGAGCAAACCCATTCCGCCGGAGTTGCTTGCATTGCATGGAAGCCAAAGGTCGTTGTGAAGTCTCCAGGACGTGGGTGCTATGAAGATGTCCTCGTTGGTGATGAAATGGGCATCGTTCATATCTACCGCCTCGACTGGAATACGCCACCTGGGCAAGCAACCATGGCTCTGCTTCGGAGACTCCACATTCACACTCAGCAGATTTGCGGCCTGGCTTGGAGTACGGATGGAAGTCAGTTTATCACCGGTGGAAACGACAACATGGCTTGTTTGTTCGATACCGATGCAGTCCTCACGCCACAAGGACACCACAATCTCGATGCTGGACTGGGTGACTGTGGAGAACGGTATCGTTGGGCCCACGGTGCTGCCGTAAAAGCCATCGCCTTTTGTCCCTGGCAGCGCAGCCTCGTTGCTACTGGTGAGTTCTCCCAAAGTTCCCCTCCCTTCTGACCTCAACTAACCGTCCCACTCTCTATAGGTGGTGGCTCCAATGACCGTGGAATCCACTTCTACCATACCTTCTCCGGACAACACCTGAAGACAATCAATGTCGCCGCACAAGTGACTTCTCTCATCTGGTCCACAACCCGCCGCGAAATCGCAGCAACATTCGGCTTCTCAAACCCAGACCACCCGATCCGTATCGCTGTCTTCGCGTGGCCGGAATGCACCCAAATCGTCTCAATCCCATGGCAAGAAGAAATGCGTGCTCTTTATGCTGTTTACTACCCCGGTGGCCCTGCTATCTCCGAGGGCTCGGGAAGCGCCCCCAAGAAGGACTACGATTCAGAAGATGAAGAGGGCGAAATCCGAACTCTGCTGAGCCGTGCCAGCCCCGGAACAAAGCCGAATGGCACTAGACCATGGGGTGAAGCGGGTGTCGGCGGCAAAAAAGAGAAGCAAAAGAAGAGAGCCTGTGAAGGCTGCATCGTCGTCGCGGCGAGCGATGAAACGGTGAGATTCCATGAAGTCTGGAGCGAGGAACCGAGGGGCGTGTTGGGCTGGAGGGGCGTCCTCGGCGGCAGCGATATCCTCGAGGAGCTTGAAGGTATCGAGAGTGAGGGAAATGATGTCATCCGCTGATTCAGATGACTGCGCGTTCGTGGTGTCTTCCTTTCGGGTGGTGGCGTTTTGCGGTTTGAGGTTGCTTTCAATGGCTGTGCTTTACTTTGCGCTTCATGGGATAGACGGCTTTGAGAATGACGGGCTTTGGCGCTTGGGATAGAAAAAATTCGGCATTTGCTTTTGAATGGCGTTGTTTGGAGTTTCTGTGTTTTTTTTTTCTTTTGTTTTTGCTGACTTTACTTTGTTTCTTGCTTGCTGGTTTTGATTCATGGTTTGCGTTACTGATGTTTTTCTTTTCTCGTGGTGCTTTGTTGCGAGTTGTGATAGACGGCGCTGGGTCTGGTCTCCCATCATCATCCCTATCATCCGTTGGGAGGGATTCCGAGAGTACCCTGTTAGGCCTTTCCCTTTGTCTTTTCTCTTTGTCTTTTTCTTTCTCCCTTGTCCTTCATACATGTCATTCCACTTCCCTTTTCACGTTGCTATGTTTAGCTGTGGCATTCATGTACAATAGTAGGTTTCCAGTTCGTCATCGTCGTTCGTCCGTCATGCAGGGAGTTCAAGTTTCACGTTTTTGTTTGCTGTTTCTTTTACTGTTGTTGCTGGGGAAAATGCATAGTACTTTAGAACGTTGGATACCGTCGCATCGGTGAGTCAGGTAGAGGGAAAATGAATGGGGAGAGATGGGATTTTGAGAGGTGGAGATGAGGATGGTGTGGTGCGGGGGTGAGGTGGGGGTGGTAGAGATGGCGAAGATGGCGGAGATTGCTGGAGAGTTTGCTAGTAGCTACGGAGACATCATGGTGAATGGAAATCTGGATTGAAATCATGTGCAGCGAAGAGTCAGTGTGAAAAATGTGCCCGCGTGATTGATGTTTGAGTTTGATGGGTGCCAGTGGCTGGAGCATGTCAATGGGATTCACGGGAAGTTTTGGTGCTGCCATGGACGATTATTGTAATGATTGTAATTTCCTCGTCTTGGTCTGAGCCCCTACAATCGCCAAAGAAATCATCCAAATGCCAATGGTACGAAGTATTGTACTCTACTTTCACATTGGAGATACTAGTACTATTCGTCCATATAGACCACCGCATCTCCTTCATCCACACGCTAGGCTGACCCTCATCTCCATGCTCCTCCACCTTTGCTACACAGGCGACAGTATTAACTAAGTGATATCATATTACCACCTCCCTCCCTCCCTCTCTCCATCCCGCCACAGACCCAGATAGATACTACTAGATAACATAGATAGTTGTAGATCGATGTAAAAGCGAATGTCCAAATATTGATAGGAAAAAAAAGAACCCAATCGCCCAAACAAAAGAAAGAAACGAAAAAAAAAAACTTGAGGGATATATAAGTAGCAGCGGGGAAATATGTGGGACAAAAAGTAAAGCCGCTCGAGACACCAAACCGGATTGAGGGTCGTGAAGGAATGGATGAGAAGAATAACAAGATAAAAATGAAGAGAATGGAGGAAAGAGGATAGGAAGGAAGTTAGGAGGAAATAAGGAAAGGAAGAAAGAGCATCAATACATTAGTAAGAAGATTTCAACGACCGGATAGAATTCATGGAAAACAGGTGCTCATCAACAGACAGACGGGTAGACGGACAAGACAGACAAAAATGCAATATCTGAAATCAACCAACTCATATGACACATACACACGCACCAATTGGAAGGTACTCCAACCTCTATAAGCCGCGGTAAATTAAATTTGAAGGTAAGTATTGAGATAGAGAGAAAGGTTATTTAAATTCCAGTGGACACGGCTTGTGGTGGCGCGGGCGGTCGGACCTGGTACTGTCGCCTGCCGCCGTGATCTGCTATCGACCAGTTGACGCCGGGGACGTACTTGCTTCGTCGTTTGGTTCGGCGCGGGGGCTCGGGTTCTTCTTCTTCTTCACTCTCGTCCTCGTCGTCGTGGGCGTTTTCCTCTGCTTCCTTTGAGTCTTCCTTGGATGCTTCTGGTTCCGGAGCTGGCGCGGGCTTCGTCTCAACGACGGGGACGGGTGCTTCGGTCGTGGTTTCCTCAGCCGATTGGGGCCCAGAGTCTTCGGGAAATTCGTCTTCAATGCCGGCGTCCTTCTTGCGTTCACGGAGGAGCATCTCTGCGGCTTTGAGACGCGCTTCGAGAGCTGCGAGCTCAGAGGATTGGTATGATACCGATTGCTTTCTGTAATCAAGTGAGTCAGTATGGTACCGCCGAGATTGATTCACGAGCTCACACACTTCCTGTTGATGTCGCTGGAGAGCTTGTCGAGGTTGTCGTCGATCAAGAACATGTCATCCAGCTGCTTGGAGAAGGCAATTGCAGCCTGTCTGCAGGAACGTTAGTTACCGTTCACCTCAATCAGCAACCACATCTGGGTAACACGGCTGCACGTACGATGTGGGGCGTCCGCGAGATGGTTTTTTTGCTTGTGCCTCCTGGAACTCCGCATCCAAGTCGGCGTCTGAGAGGGGCGGGGTCGAAACATCGGTCGGCAGGTTTCCGTCATCCTCTGGTTTCGCGACCGGAGTGGCTGCCTGAGGAGACGCCGGAGGGGAAACAGCAGTTCCCTGGGCTGCGGAGGGAGGTTTGGGGAGCATCGGGAGAGCGGTAGGTTCCATGTCGGTCATGATGATGTTGGTAAGGGGTAATGAAAACGGGATCGCCCAGGAAGTTTTTGACCGTTATGTATTCCGAAATCTAGCGTTTTGCGGAGTGCAGCGCGCTGCAGGTGATCCTACCAGCCGGAGACGAAAACGCGGGGTCTGTGATCTTGAGGACGAAACGAGGTCTGTGGGAGTGTCGAGCTTGAGACTGCGCCTGACGGTTGCGGAGCGAGATGACTACTGCAGGTGATCAGGTCAGTAAAAAAGACAGGAGAGGAGCTTGTGAGAGCACAGGGGCGGGGGATGCTCACATTGGTGATGGTGTTCGATGTGGAGGAGTAGGCAGCCAGAAGGTGAGCGATAGAGGGGGCGGAAGAGCGACGGTGGTGGTGGAGGAAAAGGAGACTGGAGGTTAGGGAGGGGCTTGCTGTCCGCGGTGCACCCCTGGGATGCACTGGACTAGCCAATAACGCAGCCTGATCAACATTGCCCAGGGACCAACCACTTTCCGCAGGATCTTGCAATGGGGCATGCCCAGTGGGATGGTCAGCTGTGAAAAATGAATAAATTGACGACAGAATGCTCTGAGTATCAAGCACACAATTCAGGAGTGGTGCAGATTGCACTCACGGGATCGAGTGAGATATCATGTAGATATATGAAGGTGAGACTAGCGGCTGGGCGGCGATAGTTTCAATGGTGTCGATGACATGGGGAAATTGGGCTCTACACCCCAGTCACCACGAACTTTTGTGCTCGTGGGTGGATTGCCTCGATAAATACTGAGAAAGGTCATCAAAAGTGTCGAGGTGAAGTTCAATAAAGTGCACGCTTGTGAACAGCTGCCATGTTTATGGAGGACGCATCTTTCACCGGGATAAGGCGGATAACCACCCTTGTGCCATTTAAGGTTCAGCGAGCCGAGAAGCGGGCGGATGCCGTCATCGGGCTAATTGGGACGTTTGTCGATTGGTGTGAGGGCACTCGTGCATCCTGGTCAGACAAATGGATGTGATGATTGAGGCATTCACGTTGATATTGTTCGCGTTCATATAATACCATTGACGTATCCTCATCGGTTGGCTTTTTGATACAATAAAGATTCTGCTTCATCCATAGGTAAAGCATGATGCTGACGTGACTATCTCACACAACGCCCTTTCCGACGCCTGTGGCCTACATCCCCAACACTCGTGAAGCATTATAGTCTGCCACAATGTTCTACATTGCGTGGACGAAATGGATACACCAACCCTCCACCAAAATGCCTGCCCGCCGGCGCCGTTGTGAGAGTGACATTTAGTGACAGACTCCAAACCCACTTTTGAAGCAAATGGGTTGAATAAGAGTTCAGTAAAAATGATCAATGCTAGTTTACTATACCAGCAAAGCCCGGTTGATCAGAGATTTGTCCATCACCAGGACGGTGAGGTTGATGCCAGTCGGACTGTAGTCAGCCAGTTCCGCTATAGAGGCGGCGACTGTGACAGTTGCCCGCTCCTCTGTGCGTTTTTAAGCCCTCACTCTCCTTCGTCCCTTTTCCTCCTCCCCTCTAGCTTTCACTCCGCTCCCATTTCCATCCGCTCTCTCTTCATCTTTTCGTCCATCTAGGCGATTTCGTTGGCCTACTGTGCCACCCGCTCGTTTCATCTTTCACATCTACATTCATTGTTCTAATCTTCCGCCATGCTTCTACTTACTTTCCTCTTGGCCTTAATCGCTTTTAGCGGATTGCCAGTTCATTCGGCCCCACAAGCGTGAGTACTTCCACAGTTTGACTTTCCAACCTGGTCCCGCTACTTCAGCAACCATCCGTCAACGTGAATGAGTACTAACAGTATCCAGAGCTAGTAGCCCGCAAGATGAAGTTGCCGGAAATGCGGATACCGATCGAGGCCGTGTCTTCACTACGTTTGTTTCGACTACTTCTACGTTCACTCGCATCATCAGGTCTACCATCACAGCGTCTCAGTGCACTCCTGCTGAGGACCGTGTCTTATCTCGCCGCAATCATCCTGCTGAAATCAATGGTACGAAGCTTGTAAACAACCCTAGAAACGCCGTTAAACTAACACTGGGTAGATGGGGTTCAAGTTGCTGGTGAGCTGATTGCCACACAGCAGCCGGATTCTACGGAACAACAAGTCACTACTACACTTGGACATGAAGGCTACAACTACAAGAATCTTTTGGCTCGGTTCCTGCTGCCCAGAGTTCCCCAGCAGCCTTCTATCAGGACTGTGAACACCGGGAATTTATTCTCACGGACGTAGTAAGTTCGGTTTCCCATACCTCATGGCAACCTACTAACATTTCAAAAGTATTATTACCACCCGGACTGTGACATTCCGCACTGCCGTGGATTCTACAACCGAGACCACATTCACCCCAATCTGTCCGGTCACACCAACATCACGTAGCTTTCTGCTGCCAACTACATCTTCTCTTGACATTACCGTTTCCGAGTCATCTGCGATTATTTCTTCGAGCGACACATCGGCTACAACATCGTCATCAGAACCTACTTCGGCGTCTTCCATTGAAAGTTCATCGGAATCTTCGATGGGTACATCAGCAGGTTCTTCTTCGGCGGAAACCTCCTCAGATGCAGCAACATCTTCAATGGAACTCTCCTCTGGAAGCGCTGCCCCATCCAGCTCTTCGGATCCGAGTTCTGAAGCTCCCAGTTCGGCTGTCTCCTCAACTGAGGTATCCAGTTCCGAAGCACCATCCAGCTCGGACATCTCCAGCTCCATGGTATCAAGTTCCGAGGCCCCATCCAGTCCGGGAATAACCAGCTTGGAGCCATCTTCAAGCCCGGCTGTCATTAGTTCGGCAGTGTCTAGTCCCCTCGTATCGAGCAGTGGTGTTTCGTCCAGTTCAGGGGTGCTTCCCAGCTCTGATGTGACTTCGAGCTCGACTGTTTCCAGTTCTCCACCATCAAGCTCTGGGATTCTCAGTTCCTCCGATCCTTCAAGCTCTGAAACCTCCAGCTCCGAGGTTCCTTCGAGTTCTCCGGTGTCAAGCTCAGCTATCCCCAGTTCTATGGTTCCTTCTTCGAGCGACGCGCCTTCCAGTTCTGAGCAAACGCCTAGCTCCGTTTTTTCGAACACCCTTTCCTCCAGCTCCACGGCTTCCAGTTTAACTGTCTCTAGCTCTGATGTACTTTCAAGCTCAGCACTTTCAAGTTTGGAGCCACCGAGTTCAGTGTTTTCAAGTTCTATGGCTGTTGATCCTTCAAGCTCTCTTGCACCGTCCAGCTCAATCATATCAAGCTCGGCGGTCTCCAGCTCTATGCCTTCTAGCTCTGAAGTTCCCTCCAGCTCTGCGGTCTCCAGCTCCGCGGTCTCCAGCTCTATGCCCTCCAGCTCAG